>PVJX010052084.1:0-10087 GCA_004027295.1 Dolichotis patagonum | reverse complement strand
TGCCTCCCTATATAGAGCAGCTCAATGGACCCTATCTCCTGATCTACTCTGCCTGTGTTTCTCTCTGTTAGTATTTCGAGGCCCTCTATACTAGAGATTATAGCCAATCTTCTCTGCCTCATTTCTGCTATTCTATTTTTCTGCCACTGATAGTATATTTTTCACTTCCACTTCACTGTCATTTATTTTGGTTCTTTGGGGCGGGGTCTCATTGTCTAGCTCAGGCTGGCCTTGGTGGTAATCATTCTGCCTCAGCCTCCCAAATGATGCTTTTAAAGTATATTTTTAGGCTTATACTCCCAACACAGAGGAGATAAAACAGAAGGATCACTTGGAGTTGGAGACCAGCCTGGAATACATAGTAATACTCTGTCTCAAAAACAAAAAACAAGCAAAAAGAGAAATCAAACAAAATGCTCTGAATTGTATACTCAAAGCTATTTCCTTAGAAATTCTACTTATAAGAGTTGATCCCACAAGGAAAAAAAGGCTATAGACTTAAAAAGTAGAAGTAACCTTTATTGTTTTTAGTAAAAAAAAAGTCAAAACAAGCCAAGTATCATGGCACATGCCTACAACCCAGCACTCAGAGAGGCTGAAGCAGGAAGATCAAAGTTCAAGCCCACTATTGTGGCTTGTATCTAGATATTCCCTCAAAGCCTCATGCACTCATAGGTGAGGATTCTCAGATTTGGCTGGAGCTATGGTTTGTAGATATGGATTAAGAGTGTATGATAACTAAATTAGTTTACTGATTAGTTTAGCATAGTTCTGAGTGTGATTATTAGGAAGGCCTGCTCTAGCTGTAGGTGATACCCACAAATAGATGTGTAGACTGGATGGGATAAAAGGAAAAGGAAGGCTTGCTACTGCTGCTTTGCTGTCTATTGCCTACCCTGCCATGGACTGTTTTTACTCTGCCATGGCCCTCCACCATACTGCCCTGCCTTTGAGCCAGCCAGCTACAGACTGAAACCTCTATAAACTGTTAGCCAAACTTAATCTTTACTCCTTTACCTTTTGGGTGTTGGATATTTCGTCCCAGAAACAAGTGAAGTAACTAAGACACCCACCCTGGGTAACTTAGTGATTTATCGAGACCTTGTCTGAACATTTTAAAAAGAAGAAGGAAGCCTGGTGATATAGATCAGTGTGAAGGCTAAGGGTTCAATCCACAGTACTGCAAACAACCGAACAAGTGGAAACAAACCAAATGTCCTACCCAGGCATAAGTGATTAGTAAAAATCAGTGCTGCAATATGGTGGAAAAGTAAACAGCCAACAAAGTGATGTTAAAACATGTTTATTCACATGGCAACATGTTCACAATATGTTAAGTGAAAAAAATACAGATTAGGGCTGGATATATGGCTCAATAATAGTGTACTTGCTTGGCATGTGCCGAGCTCTGGGTTCTATCCTTAGCACTGTTAAAATAGTCAGGTGGGTACACTTTTAAAATCCCTTGAAAAGGCCAGGGATTTAGCTCAGCAGTAAGTGCCTGCCTGGCAAGAGCGAGGTCATAAGTTCGATCCCCGGTACCAAAAAAAAAAAAAAAAAAAAAAAAAAAAAGAAAGAAAGAAAGAAAGAAAGAAAGAAAGAAAGAAAAAGAAAAAAGGTACAAGCCTGTATACATTTGGTATTAATATGTATGCACAAAAAAATATGTATACACATATGTTTGAAAGGCTATTCTCCCTATATTTGGCTGATTATCTTTGAGTAGTAGAACTGTTGGGAGGTTTTTGTTTGTTTGCAGTTGTTGTTCATTGTTTTTCTATAATTTTTATATTTCTATAGTAAGCATGAATTACCTGTATTTAGAAAAGGATATACAATGTGGTGTTAGTAATACCTACCAAATGGAACCATAGCTCTCATTTTCTCTTTATATCTTGCTGCCTGTATTTTCCTAATTGTCTTTATTTCTTTCACTTGAAAACAGATGAAGAAGGTATCATCCAGGCAGTGTCTTCTTTAGAAGAAATACCTTGGTTTAGTCACTTCCCTTCTTTAAAATACCTTTCTCACCATAGACAAGATTATGTTGTAGCAAACAAAACGAATCAACAAAGCTGTTTCCCACTCATAATGCATGCCCATTACAGGGTTTATCTTTTTTTTTTTTTTTTTGTACTGGGGATCGAACTCACGACCTCATGCTTGGCAGGCAGGCACTTAAGCCACTGAGCTAAATCTCCGGCCCTACAGGGTTTATCTTACAGTTCTGTCCACCGTAGTGACTCAGAAACTTAGTCTGTGGATCAACCCTATGTCAAATTGCCACGTGCCACGCTAGAAGGAAAATGAGCTCCAGGAGGTTGCATATCAGCAACAAAATGATCCTGTCTGAATATTACAATCATGACACAGTAGCCACCGATTAGTCACATAGCTCTGTGCAACCAGAAGGGTGGGTAAAACAGGTTTCATTTAGTAAATGGCACCAAACAACACAGCTCAGTCTACAGTAAGCAAATACTGGAAGAACTGTAAGGAGCTATCAACAAACCATGGAATAAAACTACTGTGGTCTTATTCCTGGCATTAGTAACTCCAATCTGCAGCCAACTCTGTCTTGTTAGATGGATTCTGAGTACAGTGGCATGTGCCTGTAATCCCAGTGACTTGGGAGGCTGAAGATGGAGGATCACATGTTCAGGGCCAGCCTAGATAACTTAGAGAGACCTTGTCTCAATCAATCAATCAATCAATCAATAGGATAAAATGGCTAGACATGTAGCTCAGCAGTCTCTGGATTCAGCCTCAGCACCACAACAGGAAGAAACAGAAAAAGAAGAGAGGGGAAGGGAGGAGGAAGAAGGAAGGAAGGAAAGAAGGAAAGAATGAAGGAAGGAAGTAAAGGAGAAAGAAAGTTCATGGGTGAATCAGATGAAGACCAGAAACCATGAGCAAAATAGGACATGCACTTTGTGAAATCAGCAAATAACAGCTCATTTGTTAGTTGTGTGTGGGGAAAAGCAGACCACACAATGCACACACAGGTGGCAGTTTCACATTTTCTCAGGATCTACTGAGCCAGGACAATGAAAATGTAACTTTCTTTTTCCAGTCTGTCCATTCTGATTTACCTTACAAGCCTGTAATGCCCAGATAGAAGAGAAGACCTCATTAAGTTCAATTGATTAACCTCAATTCTACCCCATAGATAGCATTTACTATAATGTAAAACATCTTTGTAGGTAAATAGTTTCTACTTGAATAACTTAGTTATGTGCTCAATCTAATAAGAGTTCCACCCTCACTCTGTTCCTTTCCAAGATAGAATCTGCTGTGCCAGGAAGGAGTGTAGCTTTAGTGGTCTCCTATTGGCAAAGAGCAGGTGTTTCTCTTCCCAAAGAAAAACTGGATCCAGACTTCCTTGCTTCCTGACCTCTGCTTTCTCAGCAACCTAGCTACCATTCTGCCTGCCCTAGTCATTCAACCTGGAAGGAGATCATGCTAATTGGGTCTTGCGACCTGCCTTCCAGACTGAACTGTGCCTTTCTTTTCCCTACAGCCATAAGGGGTGAGGGATGTGTTTTTCTCTCCTCTTTACAACCCCAGGGAGCCTTCTTTCTATCTTGTACATCAGGCCTGTGTATTGTAAAATAAGCTTTGTTATTTAGAAAGGTCTTGCTCCAAAAAGCCTGTTTTCTGTATGTTGTCTTACTTGGAAGAGGTTCCCAGCTTTGATGGTATTGTTCAGACAGTTGAATGCAGATGTCTTGTGCTCTGGATGAACAATTTGGGGATGACAATGCATAGTGTATATAGCATTGTTGCACCCTGATTGACATGTTTTGAAATGTTGTTTTAATTTTTTAATTCTTTTTTCCTCCTTGAAATAAAATGGATTTTAAAAAAATCAGCTTTGAGTTTCAACGCTGGTGAATGGCATCTGTGTTCCAGGCAACACCTGTCTGTCCCTTCTTTCCTGGGACAATAAGCTTGATGACTCTGTTAGAAGACTATCAGAAAATAAAATCTAAAAGGGGAAATCTAAACACGTTGGTTAACTTTTTATAGATGTTAACCTCAGAGATGTGAGACTGAGCAAACTAATGAGTGGATGTCTTATGAGGTCTTGATATATCTTGTGAGAGCTCTTTCTCTATGGAAGCAAAGTATAATTTTCAAAGGTTTAACCCTAATAAAAATACAAAATAACATATGTCACAGGCTTTATGCATTTAATGAGGGAAATGGCAGGGTGGTAAATCTAGTACAAAAGGGACAGGTTTATGTGTTTAAAAAGAAAAAGCAAGCTGTAGTAAGTTTGCTAAATCAGAGGCAAAACAGGGAAATAAAATCATAACCTCTGGGTTTATCGCTTCTATTGCACAAAGATCATTCGCATCTCTACTGAACAAAATACTCCACATTAGCATGTCTGAACCTTAGTTAAGCAACAGTTCATTCCTCTAGAGAGCCAACTAATCCTTGGGTGGGCCTTGTAAATAGAGATCTTAAATAAAGCTCCAGTCAAGCCTGAAAGCACAAGCAGTCATCCTTGTGCTTGTTTCCAAGTATTAGGTAATTTTTCTTAACACAGTCAAATATTGCATATATCCCACCCATCTTAACAGACACAAATGCAGTCTGGTGATAGTTGATGGAATGAAGGGCCTAGAATGGATTTAGAAAGAATTTACAGAAATAAAAGATGGAGATTTAAAACAAGTGTAGGTTTCTGCCTTAGAGACACAAGCAAATGTTAGGTAGGTATTTATAAAAGTCTAAAATTGTGATTTTTGTTCTACACCTACAGATTCTAAAGATATTTAAATTACCCTTTCTTTAGAATCACTACCTAGATAGACCTAACTAGGCCTAAACAATTCTATTGCCAAAGCATATTAATCTGGTTAAATGATACCACAAGTTCATATGATAATTAGTTTTTTAGTTATCACAGGTCACAGGAATTACCACAGCCCATGAAATAAGAATGTTAGCCTATAAAGTTACTTAAGGGACAAACATTATTGCATTTGATAAGACATAGTCAGAGTTGGCTTAACTTCAAGGAATTTAGCACAGTTTACATATAAGTCATTCTCCAGCTGATAATAGTTTCTAAAATTCATCTGGTTTTTCCTACTTTTTTATTACTGCACATTTGTTATAAAGTTAATGGGTTTCATTTTGGCAGATTTGTATATACACTCAGCATACTTTAAGCTTTTCTGCCATTACTCCTCCTTTACCCTAACTCTCTCTAGCTTCATATGTTTGGGGGGATTCAATGTGTATAATATATTTTGATAATATTCATAACACTGACTGATTTTTAATTTTTTAAATGTGCAAGTATTTATCTTAATTACACTTGTTTGAAGGTCCTTATTTTTGGAGAAGAGTAGGCATTTTATCTATTCTTTCCATTCCTTAGTCTTCCACAGGTTCCAGCAAAGTCTCATTCTCATGACTATGTTTTGCAGTTGCTGTTGGTATGTCAACAGATTCACCATCAGTCCCCCTTACCAGTGAACTGTTTCTTTCTACAATATTAAAGCTAACAGTATATCCACTGCCACTTTCATATACAGAGATTTAAAACAAGGTTTAAAGGGAATCATTTGGCTTCTTTTAAGTGGTTGGGGTGTTGCATGAGGCATGGGAACCAGTGGCAGTGTTGTAGTCCAAATATATTTCCAGTTTCATGGGTTAGGGTCTTATAGGATAATAGTAGTAAAGCGCTAGTAATTTCAGAAACATGAAAGTTATCAAAATTGGAATAGTCTGGGGCTGGGGATTTAGCTCAGCAGCATAAGCACATGCCTGGCAAGTGTGAGGTCATGAGTTCAATCCCCAGTACCAAAAAAAAAAAAAAGAAAGAAAGAAAGAAAGAAAGAATTCAAAATTGGAATAGTCACTAGAAGATTTTTTTTTGGTGGAGCTTCTTCACTTACCTTCAAAATGTGAGGCATAGAAATCCCTGCCATACCTGGTAAACTTGAATACTACACCATCTATCAGAGAGGCCTGTCTAAAGACAAAAATTCTAAAAGTCTCTTGGCAAAAGATCAATCATTCTTACATCCACAATACATATGGTATCTTTAGGTTTTAAAAAAAAATTCAGAATATGCCCTACATGAAGTTGTAGATTTTGTGTATGATCGTTGACTCTAAAGGAACATCTGGTTGCATGAACAGAAACTAGTTCTAGGAGTTTTACTCTCAACCATAGAAAAATGCTTCATAGTAGCACTTCATCCATTTAATATATTCTTCACTGATAATTCTTATATTCCAGAGAGAGCCAACAGACTGTATGTAGATACTGCATGTATGTGGAGAGGGTGTCTTTTGGTAGGGACCACTGAAAAACTGTTTTTTAAGTCTTGGAGAAACAATCCAATCTGACTGTAGATGCAAGGTAATGGACCCAGATATCACTGACTGGCAGGAAGGCTTCATTAATTTAATGCTGATCCCCATCATTTAATTTCTCGTACTACAATACAAGAATACAGGCATTGGATTGAGAGCTATTTTTAGTGTCTGTCCAGAGTGCCCTAATATTTGCATATGACAGGTCTCTTTCATTCTCACAATTTTTCAGAGTATGTAGAACTTTCACTCTCCAATGAATGGGTCAAATATACTCCATCACAAGGCTTTATATATACATAAAAAGGTAAGCTCTTTTTAAAAATTAAATTTATGAGTATAATTTAGATATACATAATGATCATAGTCATCATAGGGGATTTATACCTGTGTATAATATATCTTACTTCCTCTCTTTTTCCCATTTACCTCCTCTCATTTCAACCACTGTCCCTCCTCATTTACAAAGCTTTGTTTCCTTTTTATCATTTTTCCTCATTTTTCTCCTCCCCCTCTGAAAATGGAAACACATCCCTTGTTCGTGGGTAGGAATGTAGTGAAAATGGCCATACTTACAAATTGTTATACAGATTTAAAGGAATCCTAATCAAAATACCAGAATTAGAGAAAACAATACTAAAATTCATTTGGAGCCAGAAGAGGCCTAGAATAGCAAAAGCAATCTGGATAACAAAGGCAAGGGAGGAGGCATCACATACCTGATTTGAAATTATATTATAAAGTTACTGTGAGAAGAACAGCATGGTGCTGGGGGGAAAAAAGACCTGAGGATCAATGGGATAGATTAGATGATACAGAAACAATTCCAAACACACTTAGCCACCTTATCTTTGACAAAGGAGCCAAATATCTTCACTGGAAGAAAGATAATCTCTTTAATAAATGGTGCAGGAAAAATTGACTTTCCACATGCTGAAGGTTACAGTTAGACCCACATTTTCCACCATGTACTAAACTAAAATTGAAATGGATCAAAGATCTAAATATTAAAGCCAAACCCTAAATCTGCTTGAAGATAGAATAAGTAGAATTCTTGAAGACATTGGTTTAGGCGAAGACTTAATAAATAAAACTTGAATCACACAGGAAGTACTATAAAGAGTCAACAACTGGGATTGCATCTTATTTTTTTTAATCTGCAATAGTTACTATATTGTATATTGTTATCCTCTAAATAGATGCTCAGATTACCAGCTTTAGGTCTAAAAAGTCAATCAAACAATATAAGCATTAAGTTCTTTTCTTTACTTCAGTTGATATCTCAGCCTGCATTCTTCCAAATCAACTGGTTACTTACAGTGGGGGAGTGGAGGGAGACTGTGGGTATCTTCTCTCCCTACCCAAATGCTGGCTGACTCACAGGGAGAATGCTGCAGGAGGTTGCTGCTGCTTCCTGATTCCAGATGCATCTTATTGAAAAGCTTTTGCACAGCAAAAGTCACTAATAACAGAGTAAAGAGACAATCTACAGCTTTAGAAAAAAATTTTGCCAGCTGTTCCTCAGACAAAGAACTACCATGTAGAATACGTGAAAAGCACACACATGCAACAATAGACCCCCAATTTTAAAGACCCAATCCAAAAATGGGCATCTGAAATAGATACTTTTCAAATGAAGAAGTAGAAATGGCAAATAAATATATGAAAAAAAGTTCGACATCACTGTCATTCAACAAATGCAAATTAAAACAATGCTGTGATCCCATCTCATTTTAGAAAGAATGGCTTTTATCAAGATATCAACCAATAACAAATGTTGGCGGGACTATGGAGAAAAAGAGACGCTTCTCCACTGTTGGGGGGAGTGTAGATTGGTGCAACCACTGTGAAAATCACCATGGAGGTTCCTTTAAAAACAAACTAGAGCATATGGTGGCACATGCCTGCAATTCCAGCACTTGAGAGGCTGAAGTAGGAGGATCACTGTGAGTTCGAAACCAGCATTGGCTTTATAGTGAGACCCTGTTTCAAAAAACCAAAAAAAAAAATAAACAAACAAAAAAACTAGAGGTTCCATTAGACCCAGCTATTCCCCTATCTTGGTATCTTCCTGAAAGAATTAAAAGCATCACACCACAGGAATATATGCACACCTATGTTTTTAGCAGCACAGTTTATAATAGCTAAATTATGGAAACAGCCCAAATGCCCATCAGTAGATGAATAGATAAAGAAAATGTGGTATTTTTATACAATGCAGTACTACTCTACCATAAAGAAAGATAAACCTGAGACATTTCTAGCTAAATGGATGCACCTTGAGACCATACTCTTCAGTGAAATACATCGGACAAATGTGTAAATACTTCATTGTTTCTCTGATGTGAGAAATTGAAAGTGTCAAAAGGATCAAAATATAACATAGATATTGGGAAATGGAAAGAAAATTTTCAGATGAGAAGGGGAACTAGGGAGGGTAGAAGGATGAGGGAAAGAAGGGACAAGAAAAAAAGAGAATACAGAGAAAAAATGAAAACAAAATGTTTGTAAATAAGGAGGGGAAGAAGGTTTGAAGGAAGGGGGAGGGGAATGGAAAAAAAGAAGGATGAAGACATATCATGTACAGGTACAAATTCCCTATGATAAATGTGATCATTATATCTAAAATGTACCAATACAATTTGAAAAATAAAAAAATTAAATTTTTTAAAAAGGAAAGTCTTAATGAAGTTTTACCTTAAATATTTGAAAACTGGACATGGTGGTGCACACCTGTAATCCTAGCACTCAGGAGGCTGAAGTAGGAGAGTCATTGCAAGTTTGAGACTAACCTTGGTTACAATGTGAGCTCAAGGCCAGCCTGAACTGCATAGTGAGACTTTGTCTCACAAAAAAAAAAATCAAAATATCTGTAGAACTGTTATAGTGTTGTGGAAGTTGCCATTACCCCTTCACAGGCCTCAACTCTGCCTACTGGACTCCCGCAGCCTCCCTTACCCCTATCTGATCTTTTAAAATTTCATAATGGCTCTTTTGTAACAGCATCCTCCTTACACAGATGGTTTTTGCAAAGTGTCTTCTTGGTTAGAGAGATAAAAGAAAACGAATATTATAATAGAACAAAGCCTGCTCTGAATAGCGAGTTCCCCATGGAATTTTGTTCTCTGAACAGAAAGCAAGATCATCTGATTAAAAAGCTCCAATTCTCTGAAACTTTCTGTTGAAGTCTATGGTGTGTAACATGAGCATGTTTCCGTATTAAGGTTATTCAGCTGTGAAAAACAACTCACACGAAGCTTTTCCTTTAAAAGTTGAATACAATCTAAGACTACAAGTTGTTACAGAAATGAAAATTCTAAGGTGTTACTCACTGGCTGCATTTTTTTTCCTGCAAGAAAGCAGATACACATTTGAAAAACCAAATGTTGTAACTCAACATTATGACCAAAGCTTTAAAAAATGTAAGTAACTATGTCACAGAATTGCAGGAACATAGATTCTCTTGGCTAATCCAAATAGATACTTAATCATGTTCCGGACAGTGTGGAATGCGGATTTGTCTGCTATTTGTAGAGACTTCAGCAGGCAGGCTCAGTACTTTCTGGAATGTTGGAATCTGGAATGGTTTGAGGAAATATAAATCAGAAATTCTGAGATCTACAGATTTCTTGGACCCATACACTTTGAAAACAAAATTGAAAGTTAGAATGGTACTAACCACTTATTTGGATAAATATTAATACTTGAAAACATAGTATTTATAATTTTTATGAAAGATATGACTTCA
>PVJX010052083.1:0-10084 GCA_004027295.1 Dolichotis patagonum | reverse complement strand
ATTATTAACTGGCTTCAGCCTGCTATGTCCCTTGCTTCAGACAAATTGCATCCCTTATATGATCTTTTACAAGGGAGCCCAGACCCTGCCTCACCTAGGGTCCTGACTGAGGCACATACCACCCTTGACTACATAGAGAAACACATCCAGCCTCACAAGTCCAATGCTTTGATCCCACTAGCCCACTAACTGTCATCATACTTGTGACTCCCACCATGCCCCTAGGGGTTCTCTGGCAAAAGGAGCCCCTCATGTGGGCCCACCTGGCCTATTCCTCTTTATCCAAGATTACCCCTCTGCTCACAGCAGTCTGCCAAATTGGAACTGAATTATGAAAATTAGCTGTACAACATTATGGCTCTGAGCCTGATACCATCATACTCCCCCTTACCCAAAAACAAATAGAAGCTCAAATTTTTAACAGTTATGATCTTCAAGTTCTTCTCCTAGGCTTTCCTGGACAACTTTCAAACCACTACCCCTCGGACCCTCTCTTACAGGGACTCCTACAGCTTCCTCTCATGAAACCCTGTCACTTCCCATCTTCTACACCTATTCCCTATAGCAAGGTTGCTTTCATGGATGCATCCAAGATGGCATATGCATGCATCATACATCACCCTAATGACTATCATAATCCCCAGATATGGATCACCAAACATTCTTATTCCATCCAACTGGCAGAGCTCTTAGCTGTCATCTAAGTATTACAGCACCTCCCAAGCTTTTCCATCAATATATTCACTGGTAGCCATTATGTTGTCCAAACCTGTCATGTTATCCCTTATGCTATCTTAAAAACAAAATGCACTTTACTAGACAAAGTGCTAAAAACCCTACCAGATACTCTCCAACATCACAAGCACCCTTGGTACATCCAGCACACTTGCTCCCATAGCGGGCTCCCAGGCCCACTAGCCCAAGGAAATCAGGCTGCTGACAACTTAGTCTCCATACAGGCTATACAAATGGCCCTATCTGACCCCCTTACTCAAGCCAAAACACTTCACTCCAGATTTCACTTATCTGCGAAGGCTATACATCAGCTCCTTCCGGATGTTCCCAAACCCATCTGCAAACACCTAGTATGAAGTTGTGCCACCTGTGCACCTTTCTTACCACTGGGACCCTTACAACCTCAGAGACTCAATCCCCGAGGCCTCTGCCCAAATGCACCCTGGCAAATGGATGTTACACATTACAGCCCATTTGGCAAACTAAAATATATTCATGTAGTCAAAGACACCTTCTCCAGGACTACTACAGCAATGGCTATGACTGGAGAAACTGCCAAACATGCCACAAAAGCATTGGAAAAGGTGATCCTCATGCTAGGGGTACCCTGGGACTTAAAAACAGATAATGGGCCATGCTACACCAGTGAGACCTTCAAACAAGCATGTACTAAATATAATATCACCTTACCCCATGGTATTCCTTATAATCCTCAGGGACAAACTATCGTGGAAAGAGCTCATCAAACCTTAAAAACTCTATTAAAAAAAGAAGGGGAACTATACCCCCGAGGCACACCAGATGAACTAATCATGAAGGCTCTTATAAGGTTAGATCTCCTAACTTTCGATGACAAGGGCCTTTCCCTTATTCACAAACATTGGGAACCTCTCCTGACTCCTCCTACCCCCCCTTGTTCATTGGAAGGACCCATAACACAACAATGGCAACCCCCCACTCCATTACTAACCCAAGGCAGAGGGTTTGCTTGTGTCTTTCCAGAAACAGCCCCCATCCATGGTGGGTCCCCGCCCATGATGTCCAACCGGCCACCGACCGGGGAGATGCAATGTCTGACCATTGAGGACAACGAGAGAGGCCCAGGAGGTGGGGCCATGCACAGATGATGATGTTCCCACCCTTGTCAACCTCCGTCTGTCACCTGGGTTGATATCAAAAGCCTATCTGACCAGGAACACTGTGCTTTACCCTGTGAAGAACACACACCCTCAAAGCTCTTCCTCACGTTGTGCGCACTTCTCACCTTAAATTCTGCAGCGGCTCAACAGGTCACTGTCTGGGCTGCCATTCACCACCCACCTGGCCTATTGATTGTCACATCTGATGCTCCCACCTTCCCTCGTTTCTTTCTGTCTAGCTGTACTGTTGGCTTGCCCTGTGATCCTCACTTCTCTCCACAACAGGTACTGTTCATGGACTGGATGCTTCCACCCGAGATTCCTAACCCCTTGACTTTTCAGGTTAACCCTGTCAACGCTTCGGACAACCCCATCAATGCTTCAGACAACACCCACCTCACTTTCATTCGACATATTTCAGCAGACTTCCCCTCTTTAAATGCTATAAGGCCGCGACTGTTCATGCAGGCTACACTCTGGTTCCCTATAAGTAAATGTAAATCTACAGATAATGCTACTCTCGACACCTTCGCTTGCTTTAAAGGCCCTAAACTGCTTACTGCTGTTCCCTCTCTCTCCCCTTGCAGGTACCTTCCACAAAAGATCCCAGCTGATTTATGTGACATTCCCTGGCAACCCTGCCAATCCTCACAATCTTCTCCTCACATTATTTATGTGGGTCTTTTTCCTGCCTTGAGTTGACACCACTGATGACTATGGGAAACCTGCTTTTCACAAATGGCACCCTCACATATTATAACCCCCTCCCTTCTTAACAGCTCCACAGGATCAGGTAATACCCAACAGATGTGCAGCAGCGGCCTTGACGAGATACCAAACATACAATTCCTGTGCCTCCATCTGGTTTCTATCCCTCCTTCAAGTAACATTATTACCAATGTTACCGTTTCCTTTACTTCTCATGCCTGCATCACTGCCCCTTTCCTGCTACTGATCTCTAACAATGCTGTTTTTAATTGCACCTCAAATAATACCTGTTGGCTTGCTAACTGCTGGAATGGAACCCTACCCTACATGCTTATTCTTCATACACCCTCAGTACTCTGGGTTCCCATAAACGTCTCTAGCTGGCAGGCCCCTGGTCTGCCTCTCCGAATGTCTCAGACCTCCTTGCAGGTCTGCCAAAAGTGAGACTTCGGAGCATCCACCATAACAGCACTCATCATAGCTTTCCTTACAGCAGCCACAGCAGGAGCCGAGTCTCACTATCCCAGTCCACACTAAACACTGCTGCCCTCAACAACCTCTCTACCTCCATTGCAGAAACCTTTTGAGTGCAACAACAGATAAATGCCTACACTCACATGGCCTTACTAAACCTTCAACAACAGATCAACCTGCTAGACACCGAGTTACAAGACTTATGGTGTGTTGCTGCTACAGCAACCAATGCTACGCTTCTGCAGTATTTTGCATTACTCCAAAACCTGCCAACCTGTCAGCTGCACATCTTTCACTTCGTGACTGCATTTTGGGTCCATACAAGAGCACCTACTGGAACTTGTCTCTACCGCTCACCAATCAAATACAGACAATTGACTCCATGCAAATGCCAGTGCTGACTGATACTATCCTCACTGATCTCTTATATAACCTACAACGCTTCTTTTTGCCCTCTAATCTCCTCACTCTGGGACTCCTGAGATTACTGGGATTTATTGGTTTTTATGTCTTATGGAGGTTATGCACCCAGGTCCACACCCTACATTCTCAACAAGCCATGATGGCCTCCATACAATTGGCATTAATAAAAAAAGAGGAGGAATCTGTGGGAGGTCGAGGTCCTGAGGTCTGGCTGGCTGCCCTGGCAGAAGAGAGAGTCTGAGCACACTCAGACTCCCCATTCCTCAGCACACTGAGTAGAGAATCCCTGCCAGGGCTGCCCAGCTCGGAGCCTGCCCCGCAGTGCATCCCCACCTTCCCTAAGCCTACTTCCGCCCTTCCTAAAGCTCAATCCTGCCCTTCCTCTGAGCTCACTTCCGCCCTTCCTCTTCAGTCTATATATACTCCTGCACTTCCATAAAAAAAAATCGGATCCATGCCATCAGCCTGATCTCCCAGAGTGGTCTCTCTGTCACCCCTTGCCAGTTCCCCACAGCCCCAAAAAGGCTGCAATGTAGCAATGAGGTTCATCATGGGCTGAGGGGAAAGTGTGTAGTTAGGACATCAGTGGCCTCTTGACTTGCCTGTCCCTCACTCCAGACTTCTCCAGCGTAAAGTCTTCCTTCTGTAAGAAGTACAACTGACAATTACCAATGAGCACACCTCACATGTGAGCCAGGACTCCACATTTCTCAGTTATCCTCAGACCTAATAAAAAGAGAAAATATAATTCTATTTAATAGTACTGTTGTGGCAAGATGCAGATAATTATACATGTAGGCCGAGAATAAGGCAAACAAGTTTTATTAACTGGGGTGACATCCAGCATGGAGTCAAGAGTGTCATCTCTAGGACCGGTGACATTATAGAAGGGGTGATTTCCAGGTTTGAGCTTTGCTCCTTATTTGGTATGATCTTTGGTGCTAGGGGTGGAGACCAGGAGTGGCTTTAGTGGTGAGAGGGGCTTTCTGAGACGAAGTCATCCAGGACAAATATCTGCCTTGTGGCTGCTTAGTCTGCATGATTCAACAAAAAGGAGATTGGGGTGGGGTAGGCAAAGATGAAGGAGAATTACAGCCCAGTCTGTTTAAAATGGTGTTGGAGCTTCCAGGTCAATACTCTTCCAGCTGCTGGCTTTTGCAATCTCACTGTTCTGCATGTAAGGGTTTTCATATCACCCAGGTTAAGTGGAATGACACATTTTATTAATGTATGTTATGAACAGTGAAATCACTTCTACTTTAAAATATAATAAAATTGATAACAATACTCTTAGCTAAATTTATCATTTTCATAGAGGTGGAAAGAGACACTGTCCATCGTTTTACTCAGTTTCATAGACCACTTGTTTTAGACAGAAGAGAGCAGTCTCTTAAGTGAAACATTACTCAAACTTTCAGAAACAGACTTTTTTTGGTACTTCTTTAATATCCTCATTTTGCTCCATTTGAATTACACAGTTCATTGATATTTTGCACCACAATAAAATCCAGGGGTGAATATTCAAGCACAAGGACTTCTGTGAATGGATGGGCAGCAGCTCATCCACACCAGTCTCAATAAACTGAAAAAATGAAAATACTAACACCTAGTTTTCTGGTAGAATATATGCAAAACCCAGCCACATCCATGGTTTCACTTTCTACTGTTTCACCTGCCAGGAGTCAACCATGGCCTGAAATATTAACATTTGTTATGATTCTTTCATGAAAGACTACATTTGCAATAATTTTTAATAAATGTACGGTAATGATTATGCTACTTTACTATTAGTTATTGTTAATGGTGTACTATGTCAGGTCATAAATTAATCCTTATCATAGGTGTACAGTTGTAAGAAAAAGCATAATACATTTTATGGTTCTATCCACGTGGTTGGGATTCCACTGCAGGCCCTAAAATTTACCCTTAACAGATAAGGGAGGAACATGGAACACTCAATATACAAAAGAAAAGCCCTGTTTTCCTCTTTGTTAAAAAGAAAGTGATTAAAATACTAAAGAGGAGAAGTTACTATTGCTTTAAAGACAAATTTAATAAACTTTGAATCTGCAGCAGCTGTCTGGTTTTTGTGAGTTATAGTCTATCTAATCTTCAATTTCCTTACACTTAAAATAGATAAAATAACATTTAGATGGAAGAATAATTGGAAGAGTTTGGTTCATCAATATAAAGGTTGTAATACATAGGCGTTCAATAAATATTATCTACAGTTATTAATATTTCAAAATCTTTTTAAAGGTATAAAGTTCTTTAAACATGATTATAATTTGCAATTGAAATGGAGAGAGGTGTATAACTCTTTATAACTCTAGATAACATGATCTTTCTGCCTGAAGTAAAACTAAGATGAAGGAGCAGTGGGTAAGCAGGGAACCAAAAAGGGCTGTGTCCACTCCTGAATATCATTTATATATAGCATTTAAGCACTTTTGGCAAATATGATAATAACTGAAATGTTCTTTCAATTTCCCAAGTGTACTCCTTAGGGTACTGTACATTCCAGATTAGACTTTCCCAATCACTCCCCCAAGTTTTGATCTCCTCCAACAGAATTCTGCTTCCTGGAGAAAAAAAAATACATAATTATATATTATACCTCTCTATGTTACACCTCCCCAAATACTATTATGTGTGTATTTCTAATTAGAAAATTCTGAGTTATTACAGATATCACAATGAATATGATAATACTGTTGCAATATGGATTTCATGAAGGGTGCCTCAGCAAGGATTCCTAAGTGTTAGAAAAAAGGAAAAGCATGTTTTCATGTGTGTTTCTATGTTAGTGTGTGAGTGTGTGTGTGTTGTCCAGCTTGTGATTCTCTGGACTGCATACAGAGCATAGTAGTCATGCTAAACAAGCTTATAACATAGACATTGTTATATTAGAAAATGCAGAAGAGTGGCTTCAGGTGAGTGAGTGCTTTTAAAATTTTTAAAAAATTAAATACAACATTCAACTGAAAAAAATTTATTTTCTACTTTTTTATTTTATAAATTGACAATTTAAAAATGTTTGTAAAGAGTTTAAAATGTGTTATTTATTTTCAAAGAAACTGAGAGAATATGAAGATCAGGGAGAAAAACATTGCTTAAAATATTTTCATAAAATCAAATACCAATTGTTGAATTAACAATCTCATTTCATCAGCGTTAAAAATCCCAAAGTGTCTGGTGGTTGTGTGATGGTATTATTGGCACTGCTGGTGTGTCTCTGCATGTGTTTGGTCTGAATGTGTCTATGTTAGATTACAAGGGCTTTGACAACCTTGTACTTTACTGAAACAAAAGGCTTTCATACTGTTTCACCAGTCATTCTGTGAAAGACTAAAGAAAGGATAAAAGGACTACATAGGTACCCAAAAAAAGGGCATTCTGAAATATGTAATCCACTGTAAGGTTCTATGTGGTAGTGCAGCCACATTGAAATAACAAGTAAATTATAACTTTCCCAAAGATTAAAAAGCCTTAGAATAGCCCTGACTGGATATATGACCACTGAAAATCGAAGTGATGGACAGAAAGTAAAGCTACTGTTTTCCCACAGGAGTTTAAAGTCATCATTCCCAAACACACTTATTCATTGGCTCGACAGATCAAAAAATACCCTCCAAAGGGCCTGTAGTTGTCACAAAACACTAAAAGAAACAATCATTTTCCTTCCTTAGCAAAGATGGAAAGCAGTCCATTGAGCGTGACTGGCTTGCAATTTGCCATGGCTGATTTCAGCTGGAATGGACTGTAACTCCAAGTCTGATAACCGAAAATAAAAACTATTTTCAAATGATGTCATATAAATTATATTGTATAGTTCCAATCAGAAGAAGTTTTCAATGGGAATAATATCTCTTGGCTTTAGAAGAAGCCAAGAGGAAAGCAAGGATTTGAAAAAAAAATTCTGTATTAGAGAATGAGAGAAAGTACGTAACATCTAGTCAATGGCAACATTTAAAAACATAATGGTCAAAGCAGACAGCCTACAGCCTCTCCCTTACTCCAAAACACACACACACAGGCGCACACACACACGCATGCACACACACATACATACACACGCACACACGCACATGCACGCATGCACACACGCATGCACACACACACATGTACACACATGCACACACGCACGCACATACATGCACACACACGCGCGCACACACACGCACACACACGCACACACACGCACGTACACACACGCACACACACGCACACACATGCACGCACGCACACACATGCACACACGCACACACACGCACACGCACACACATGCACACACACACACATATCTTTGTCCATCTCCTTTCCCTTTTCTTTCAATGCTGTTTATATTCTAAATATCCAATGTTACATCTTTGGGACGATATGTGTTTTTATTTATTTGAAGTAGTTTCCTTCATGACTTTTTATGGTTGTTGTTCCTTTGAGGTAGAATCTTGTTTTATAGTTCAGGATAATATTCAACTAACTCTGTACCCTGAGCTGATCTTCAATTCATAGCAATCCTCCTGCCTCTGCCTCCGGAGTGCTAATATAATGGGTATACAACACTACATCTGGCCTTTATGGTTTATTTTGAAACTTTTCCAAATATTGGGAAAAAATTTTAACCTTTTGATCTATAATTAAATTCCATGGTTCTCATAGAGCATATATTCCAGGAGTTCAATTTTTAATATTTCTGAGTCTTGCTTTATGATTTAAGCTATGGTCTGTCTTTTTAAATGTGTCATGTACTCTTGGAAAGCATATTATTACACCGTTTTGCATAAAGTCTTCTATAAATATCACTTTCAAAATTGTGAAAAATGTTATTGTTCAACTTTTCTAGACCTTTATAGACTTTGTTTTATTTTTCTACTGTCAATTACTGCAAAATGAATGCAATATACATCTAAAGATTTATTCATTTCACCTTTTAATTTAATCACTTTTAAAGAACTTGCTGTGAAATTAAGTTTATAGTCATTTGATATTTTGGTGCCTCTTCAGATGCCTTATGATTATGAAACTCATATGTATAATATATATTTTTGATTTTTTTTGTTCCAGGAATTGAACTCAGGACCTCGTGCTTTCCGGGCAGGCGCTGTGGTGCTGAGCTACATCCCCAGCCCTCCTCTATATTTCTTGTAAGTGAAATGTGAAGCATTTTCTCTGCTAAAATAGCTGTTTACCTGCTTTAAATTATTATTTGCATCATATGTAGTTTTTAAAATTTTAAAATGTATTTCATATTTAAAATGCATTTATTGTAGACAGCATATTTTTGACCCTATTTTTTAAAAGTCTAACAGGAAGTCTAAAAGAAAGTCTAAACAGGAAGAGGGAGGCAAAATAGTGAGGTGGTAGCAGTTGACATTGTGAATAGGATTTGGAACAATTTTGGTGGAGGGAAAAGCCAAGGTATAGTTTCTGTAAGACAAGACAAGAACAAGGTATAGTTTCTATAAGACAAGACAAGAACAAAACAAACAAACAATCCAAATAAAAGGAAAGATACATATTATCTCCTATAGTGCATAAGGACAGACCTACTGATACCATGGTTTAAGCCCACTGAGACTCAGTTCAGAGTTCTGACCACTGCAGTCCTAAGATAATACGTTCGTATGGGGTAAGCCGCTACATTTATGATTTTTATGGTATTCATAAGGCACTAAAACAATGTGTCATAGATAGTGATCAATAAATAGAGCTTGGTGGCATCTCACCAGTTTGTCACAAAGGTATCTGGGAAGAAGCATTGTCAACCACTTCAAACTGTGACAGCCCCAAACCTCCCTGCATCCTCCAGCTCCTCCCCTGTGGTGGGGACTGGTGGGGCCCTGTGCTCCAAGCAGCAAACCTACAGACGAGGGAGACTTAGTACTGGACCCACCACTGCAGAAAGAACCTATAGGAAAAATGCTCAGTTGACATTAATGTTCTAAATCCGTGTCTGTGATGCCTCTGACACTGCAGTGTTTAACTGCTGCCACACCATAGTCCGCTCTATGTGTTGATATTGAAATTAGTTCTTCTTAATATTTTCAGCTTTTGTCATTATGTAATTGTTACCTGTGATTTTTTTTTTTGGCTTTCCAAGAGACATTGTAAGTATCTTTGTCTCAGGAAAGAAAGAAATCAATATATTGGTGATAATATACTGTACACTAATAAATCAGATTTAGATTAGCAAACCAGGGAAACCAGATTCTTTACTGGTGATGCAATGTAACCACTAACTAATATGCTTCTAATTCTCCTGAGATCTAACAGAACAAATAAAGGTATCTTTGTTGGGTATAATACAGTGCTACCTCAGTTCAGGTATTTAGTTCATTCCACGATTCTGGGGAAGACAGCCTCCATCCTGTTTGTCACCTAATGCTGAGCTTATGAACAAAAGCAAAAGTTTGCCCAACACTTCTGTTCAGAAACTGAATTGTTTCTTAGCAGAAGTGTTCATGAGCCAAGCTATCACTGTACATACACATGGAAGGTCACCTGTGGCATGAGTGATTCCTCAGAGCAGGTAGAAACAGCTCCTTCCAGTCATAAAGGAGAAGTGTGTCTCTGGGCAGCAAGATTTTCATTGCCTTCAGTTC
>PVJX010052081.1:0-10080 GCA_004027295.1 Dolichotis patagonum | reverse complement strand
CCATGGCATTTTACTCAGGAAAAGAAATACACTGTGAGTGATATAAGCAAACAAATAAATAAACAAAAACACATGATTCCAGGATCTATTTCCTAAAACCTCATTTTATCTTTCATTTCTATCCACCCCTTTACTTCATCTCTTATCATATAACTGATTCTACTCTAATTTCAAAATGTATCTTGTTATCCATTTCTTTTCATTTGTCTGCCATCACCTTTGCCCAGGTTGACCTGTTAATTAGATAGTCTCCTACTGGGCATCCTGTCTTTCCTTTACTCTTCCTGCTGTATTCTTAATATCACAGTATCCATTTTCCTCTAATGTGAATGAGTTTAGGTCCTTCTTCTGCCTTCACTTTCCCATTGTGCATCCATCCAAACAAATCCTTTAATACATGAACAGCCACTGTGCGATGGAATTCCTGACCAAGTTTTCCAAACAAACCTCTGGTCATTATCATGCACATTTTCTTGTCACAAGGCCCTTCTTCTGGATCTTCTTATTCAGAAGGTCTTTCCCATTTCTGAGACTTTTTGCATTCCTCAGCTTGGAAACTTCTTCTATGCCTCATTCTCATAGAGTCTTCCTCCTGCATTCACAGGGTAGGCCACTATAGTGCCTTCACAACACTTAGATTGCTCAATAATTATTTCCACATTGGTCCATTGTTTTTACCTCCATAGAGAATGCAGACCTTGTGGAACCAAGGGTCTATATATTTTATTTCCTGTCATATCCTCATTGCCTAGTGTGCATCGCACATAAAGGATACTGTATAATCCAGGTGAGGAGATGACTAAATAAAACTACTGAGCAATCTTTTGACCAAAGGTGGACATAGCATATTATTGCTATTGATTTCTGAGGCTCTGTTTAACTTGACAGCAGACACTAATTTTGGTTCAGTAAGAAATTATTAATATATGTTAGACTTTTTTTTCTTAGTGTGGGAGGTTGGTAGACTCTGTGTTTGGCTACAAAATGGTTTGCTTTCAAATTCTCATAGAAGCATTGAAGGCAAGGATGTGTGATTCTATATATAAGACAACTGAGCTTAGACAACTGCAATAATTTGCTCAAAATTAACCAGGTGGTAAATGGTAGAAACTAGTGCTCTCTAATCTGACATATTTGGTTTGCAGGTAAACTAAATTCTGAGACTCCATTGTAATTTTCACTATTCAGCTTTCCTTGTTACTCTGTGCTATTATTTGGCAAAAATCCTCTGAAAATGTAGCATTCAATAGTAATTGGTTTATGGTTGCCAAACTAGAAGAGAGAAACTGTAAAATAACAATAGATTCACTAACTCTAAGCAAACTGGAAGCAGAGCAGTCTTGCTTTCCCTACATGGGTAATTACTTTTCTGTTGAGCAGTATCTCTTCTGAAGAATTCAAGAGACTGTGTTTTATCAGAAAAGAGAAGTGGAGGAAGAACAAAAGGGGTGGTATTTTCCACCCAAGGTTAAAGGGTCCAACAGAGAGTTTGTGAAACCTTGTTGTGACTTTAAATCCAGAAGGACCGTCACTTTGAGCTCCCTCCTGCAGTGACAGAAACAAGAATATGATGGGCATTTGCTAGCATTTATTATGTATTTAAACTGTTCTAATATTACCTCCTTCTGAGCAAGTTTTATAGGTTTAAAATGTTGTCAACAGAGAGCAAAATTAACAGCCCAAGGTAACACAACTCATCTGAATTTAGATCTGGGTGTGAGGCATGAAGGGATGTAATTTAAAAATCCTGGTATTTCCAGGGTTATTTTTCTTTTTAACATTTCCAACTGACTTATAATAACTATATAACTATGAGATACACCATAATTTTGTTTCTTTGTTTGGCTGTTTTTCTTTGAGCCCGAGTCACTCTACATAGTTCTTGCTGCCATTGAACTCACCATGTAGCTCTGGCTGGCCTCATACTTGTGACAATTCTTCTGTGGCAGCCTCCTGAGTGAATGATATTCTGACACATGTGTATATTGTGTGATGATAAAATCAGAATATTTATCTTCTCCATCTTCTTAAGCATTTATCATTCCTTTGTGGTGAGAGCATTTAAAATCTCCTCTTCTAGTTAATTTGAAATGTAACATATAATATTATTAGCTATAATCACCCTTCAGTAATAATAGGACACCAGAACATAATCAATTGTTTAACTGTGACTTAGTACCCAATCTCTTCTCATCCATAATCCTTCTTCTTCTTCTGTTAGATGAGTTTTTGTTTTTCATTTAGATTTCATGTATGAGTGAGATTACACAGGTTGTCTTTCTGTGAGTACATTATTTTATCTAAAATTGTGTTCTTCTGTTCCTTTCATACTTCTACAAATGACAGAATTTGGTTCTTTGTTTCAGACATATCTCATTGTGCACAAATACCAAGTTTTCTTTATCCATCCATCCACTGATAAGCACTTATGTGGATTATATATCTTGGCACCATTATGAATGTTAATACAATAAACTAAACAGTACAGATAATACTTTGACAATTTTTCATTTCCTTTGGATATATCCCATGTTGCATCATGGGACAGTTCTAATAATAATATTTAAGAATCCTCCATGCTCTTTTCCTTAGTTGCTACACTGATGAACATGCCTATGAACAGTGTTTAAGAGATTCTCTTTCTCCTTATATTTAAAGTCATTTATCTTTTTAAAAAATTTTATTTAAAGAGAAAAAAAGCAAAACAAAAAAAGGAAAGCAATAATACAAAATTCCAAATAAAATAAAATAAAATAAACACTATGAAATCACTAGTTGACAAATTTTACTGTCATCTTAGAAATAGTTGTGTAAGTTACAAAATTAAAGCACACAAAGTGGACATTCAAACAGTGAGACTGTGAACAGTTCTGCTCAGCGATCCAACAAAAACTTAGTAATATGGTTATCAGTCCTATACCCTTAAACATACATGCAGAAAAATATGGAACACTTCACGAATTTGCGTGTCATCCTAGCTCAGGCACCATGCTAATCTTCTCTGTATCATTCCAATTTTAGTATATGTGCTGCCGAAGTTAGCACTCATTTATCTTTTTGACAATACAGAATATTTCTGATTAATATTATATATAGTTATATATGTAATATATATTATATATGTATATAATTTCTTGTCTAAAATATGTTGTTTCCCTCAGATAAAAGAAATTGAGAAAGACTTTGCTGCTATAAAGTTAGCATAAGTGAGTAAAAGCCACAATTCCAAGGAAACAAGACAAATGGAAACCCATAAACAATACTAAAATGAATTTAAAATCTTTTCTTGGACACAGAGTGCTATTTAGACTTTTGTTTGAAATCACATGCTTTTTCCATTCATGGTCTGGTCTGACTTTCACTCCATACATAGCACTTGAGCAGTTACATAATAAAGAAGAAAACTAAGTAGAATATTTCAGATTGCATGTGGTCCCTCACCACCAGTCATGCTTTCTCTGGCTGAGAAATATGAGTCAAGCTATTCTTCAAATTACTAGCATTCTTATTTATCACTGGGAAATAATAATATAGCTGTATCTAAGAAATTTTGAGTTAAAAGATACAAAATACCCTGGCACCTGATACATTAACTGAGTATTAATTATTTTAATATCACTTTATAAGTTTTTAAAATACTTATCAGTCATTTAGACAGTGTTTTATTTACCTTTTTATCTTAAAATTGTTATAAACTTTGTTCAGTTTTATAATTTTTTATAATGCCTATATTTATTACCTTTATAACATTTCACTGAGTCTGTCCACTTACAGTCTATTTAACAATTTCTTCTGTGATGGGGTACATATAAATTACTTTCTACATTTTCATATTACAGTAATACTACATTTCATTTTTTGGGCATTTTCTGATATTGAATACCTGTTTTTCTTTTTCTATCCGGGCCTCATCATATATAACACAAAGTGAAAAATAACACAAAGTTATAGAATTTATAGCTTTGACTATAAGCAAAGCTGAGCATTACTCTACATGCTTACCTAGTATCATTTTCTATGCTTCATGTACTTTACATTCGTTGCTAATATACTTACTGAGGTTTTGATTGTTTTAATATACATGGATGAATCTATTTGTTAATGTTATTGGTACATTTTAGGTATACATAATGGTCACATTCATCAAATGGAATTTATACCTGTGCATGATATAACTTGATTCTTTTTTTTGTCTCATACCCTTGCCTTCCCTTCAAGAGCTCTGTCTCATCATTTCCAAAAACTTTGATTCCATGCTTTCCTTATTTTCTCATTTTTTCTTTTATTTTTTCTCCTTTTCCCCTCCCTCTTCCCTAGTTCGCCTTCCCATTTAAACAGTATTTTCTTATTTCACTATTATTCATTTTATAGACTTTCAGTTTCTCACACCAAACAATGCAATTTTTAAATGTGTTTTTCCAAATTATTTCTGTATGAACTCAAGGTGCATTTTACCTAAAAATGTCCTAAGTATATCCTTTTTTTAATGACAGAATAGGACACCATTGTGCAAAAAATCCACACCTTCTTTATCCATTCATCAGTCTATAGGCATTTGGGCTGTTTCCAAGATCTAGCTATAATAAACTGTGCCACTAAAAACATGGGTGTGCATAGATCACTGTGGTATGATGCTTTTAATTCTTTTAAAATGATACTAAAAAGGGGAACAGCTGAGTCAAGTGGAGCCTCTAGTTTTAGAGTTTTGAGGAATCTCTATACTTTTTTCCACAATAGTTGTACCAGTCTACACTCCAATTGACAGTGGTGAAGTGTTCCCTTTACATCACAGCACCTCCAACAGTTGTTATTGGTTGATTTTTAGATAACAGCTATTCTTTCTGGAATGAGATAGAATCTCATTGGTGTTTAATTTACGTATCTCTTGAAAAGTGATGTTGAACATTTTGTCCTATATTTGCCATTTGTACTTCTTCATCTGAGAAGAATCTATTCACTGCAGATGTGCATTTTTGGATAGGGTCTTTAAATTTGGGGATGTGATCTGTCCCTGTTTTGTTCTTTATATATTCTAAATATATGTAATGACCAAATTCAGTAGCATAGCTGATCACAAAGCCAACACTCAAAATTCAATAGCATTCCTGTACACAAATAACAAATTCACTGAGAGAGAAATTAAGAAAACCACATCTTTCACAACAGCATTGAAAAAAATGAAAAACTTAGGAATTAATCCAATAGTGAAAATAAAAGATATTTATACTGAAAACTAGGGTACTCATAAAAAGAGATTGAAGTGCATATACAAAAACAGAAAGATATTCCTTGTTCTTGTGTAAGAAGAAACAGTACAGTGAAAATGGCCTGTAGATCCAAAATTATTATACAGATTTAATGCAATTCCAATCAAAATTCCAACACCATACTTCACAGAGTTAGAGAACACAATCCTAACATTCATTTGAAACCAGAAGAAACCTAGAACAGCAAAAGCAATTCTGGGCAACAAAGGCAAGACAGGGGCCATAACAACCTCTGATGTAAAATTATATTACAAAACCACTGCGATAAAAATAACATCATATTGAAAAAAATGAAACAAAATAAAACAAAAAACAAAAACAAGCAAACAAATAAAAAACAGACCTGAGGATCAATGGAACAGATCAGAAACACCTCCAAACACACTCAGCCACCTTATGTTTGTCAAAGCGGGCAAGTGTCTTCACTGGAGGAATGATAACCTCTTTAAATTGGTGCTCAAACACTGGTTTTCCACATGTCAAAGATTAAACCTTGACCCATAGCTCTTACCTTGCACTAAATTAAAATAAAAACGCCTTAAGGATCTATATAAAAACAGAAACACTAATTCTTTTGGACGGTATAAGTAGAATTCTTGAAGACACAGGGGTAGGCAAAGACTTTGTGAACACAAGCCCAATCGAACAGGAAATATTACAAAGTATCAACAAAGGTGATTAAAGAGTTTTTGCACAGCAAAAGAAATTACCAATCAAATGAAGAGACAGTACACACTGTGGGTAAAAAGATCTTGGCCAGATGTTCCTGAATGAATTATTTTATGTATCAATATTTTGTTACCTTATTCATGTGATTTTACTCTATTTTTGAAATATTTAAAGTATTAAAAGAAAATTTGTCTGTGCATTTTAATCTATTGGGTTTTTTCATTTGTATTACTTTTCTATAGCTTAAGATAAGTAAATGTCATTACCTTAAGTACTCTTTGTACAATTCCATCATTTCTTCTGGAAAATTAAAAATATGAATACATAGAAATGTTAATATAAGTTTTTTAATGCATTATCTCTCTGTCTCTCCATTAGGCAGTTCAGACAGGCCTTGAACTCACTGTGTAGCCCAGGCTGACCTCATTCTCACAGTGATCCTCCTGCCTCAGCTTCCCCAGTGGTGGAATTATAGGCATGCACCACCATGTCTGGCTTGTTCCACCATGCCCCACTTTTTCTCTATCAAAGACAGACATTAAATTTTTGTGGACTTTTCCATCAATTGTTAACACTTTCTGAACTAAATACTCTCCTTCAATAAATTCACTCTGCATTGATCTCTATTAGGATATGAAATCACATCTTGCCATACCTGAAGGTATGGTTATAGATGCTACTCTATGTAGATTGTCTTTCCAAAGTTGAGTTTTCAAGTATAAGACCCTCAACTATCTTCTTTGCTTCTTTCCTTGAGAGTTGATTACCTTGTTCTCATCAGTCTTTATATAGTTCAATGTTTCTGTGTTGAGTTGTCATTTTCTTCTACTCTGAAACACTTTTACTCTATTTTATTTTAGTAACTGTTACTCTATATTTTCTCCTTCTAAGGAATACATTCTAATCAACCCACACATTGTTATTTTACAGAAAATGATTTATCCCTGACTTTTAAAAATAACTTTTAGAATTTAATGTTAGTACTGCTTTTTAAGATGTACATTTAAGTTATTACTGTTGTTTGCAATCTGTTATGCAAATACTAAACATGAAATGATGCATAAGTGCATCATTGGATTCAGATTTGCTATACATGTAGTGTTTCAACGTAAAGAAATCTTTCCACTTTTATTTTCATAGTATTTTATGTCCATTAAATAGGTTATTAGTTTCAAAATTGCACTGAAGAGGAAACTGGTTCAGAAAGATTAAGTTGTTTGTATACATAGGTTGTGTCACGCTCAAATCTTGAACTATTTACTTAAAGACATGTTGGTTACTCATTTTATGTTAAAACTAATAAAGAAAATGATATCTCTTATATGAACTAAAATTGAAGAGATAGTAACTTTCCATGTTAGCAATAAAATTTTCCTTTCAAAATCTCATAGTTTCCAGGTTTTTAAAAATGTAACTTGTGTTTAGGATGGGTTAATATGACCAGAATATTTTTTTGCATGTAGCCCTATAAATTGATTATAATGATGGGGAGTCATATGGAGATATGAATGATAGTATATTGATTATATATATATATATATATATATATATATATATTCTCTATTAGATACCATTTCTATCACTATGGAGCATTAATATCATTGTTTTTAAAAGCATTTCTAACCTAATCCATTAAGATTTATCATATCTTAAAACAACAACAAATAAAATAGTAAAACAAAATCAAATGGTGAGAAGTTTCTATTATAGATCCGGAAGCAAGAATCGCTTACACTAAAATCATCACCAAACTCTTGAGAAGTTCTAATGGATTCTTAAATGAGTTTTCAGTACACAAATGAAAAGAATATTTTCACAAAAATTATTTTCTCTTTAAAAGAAACTCATTAGTATATGATAAGTTAATTAGTCTACAGGGTCAAAAATTCAAACAAGACTTTGGAACATTTGCAAAGTAGCAAAGCTAAAGTGATTGGTTAGTATTACTATTTTTATCATTTGAGGGAGAAAATCTTGGAAGATGAGTAAAGGAGATCAGATTGCTTCCACTCATTTTTGAGTCAGCTATTTGCCTCCACTCATTTTGAGTCACAGCTGCTTGCAGTGGTTAAGAGTTGACTCTCTTGTTGAATGTACTGTAACACACTGAGAGTATCTATTAAGTTTAATAAATGAACCATAGCATTGACTGATAAACTAGATATCTCTCTTCTAACTCATTAGCTTAATAACATGAATACTTCAATAAAGAAGTCCGGTAGCACTCATAGTTTCTAGATAACAGCAAATGATTCTTGAGGGTAGTGGAAATTATACTCAAAGACTATATGAGGAGATCTGGAGGTCTGAGAAAATATAGGACCATTGAGAAAATAGTGCTTTGTGTCTTTGACTGTTCTTTTGTGAGACATCTATTTTTCTCAAAGATATTCCTTTCAATATGCATCATATTTCTTTTCCTCAGTGGTTATATAAAGAAGTTTCCAAAAAAGTCTTCTATTATTATTTTAGTAAGGTTTTATGTGTCTGTGGAGGATGAGATAAAGATAGAAATCTGAAGAATCATAAAAATGGACAATAAGAAGATGTAACATCTTATTTTAAATATGGCCAAACCAAAGTGAGAAGCATTTCACATGCAGAGGGGAAAGAGTTTGACTCACTGCAGGAGAAAACTGCTCATTAAATGGTTATTAATAATTTACCAATTACTAACAACTAACATTTCTTAAAATTGTGTTTTTTCTATTAAATGTGAATGTTGATAACTCAGTCTGGAAGAGATTATTTCTCATTGATCTCATTGATGATGATTATTTCTCATTGATGATGATTACATGAGGATGTTAAATGGGGTCTACACATCATTTGTCATAACCTTATAGCTTACCGAACTGGAACTTGTTTATTGTGTACTCCTTTTGTGTGTGTGCAGCAGACCTTATCTAATAATGATAGTTATCTTACCCTAATGATAATAATCACCGAAACAATAAGAGATGGCTCCTGGATAATGTGTCTGTACATTGAGAAAATTGCGATATATTATATAAACTACCACTTGAGTCTTCGGGTATCTTTAGTCAGGTGAGCAATATGGATCCTTAGTACTGGGCAGTTGTTTTGAAGTTTGTAAAAATTATAATAAATGAAGCACATGTATATGCACACAATCACACATGCATCTTCACACATATGCATTCAAATTTTGCTCTTGATTCTTTTTATTTTAAAGAGAAAAAACAATAAAAATGATGACACAAAATTTCACAAGATAGTAGGAGAGTACCAATGGTTAATACATTGTGTATTGGTCTTTAAAGTATTGCTTGTATTATAAGATATGGATATGAGGCTGGGGATTTAGCTCAGTGGCATAAATCCCTGCTTGGCAAGTATGAGTTCAAGAGTTAAATCCCCAAAAAACCGATATGGGCATGAAAAGTTGATCAGACAACGCAGAAACAAATACTTTTCTTTTTTTCAATGAATATATATATATATATATATATATATATATATATACTCATGTATGCCCTTGATTCCTTTAGAAAGGAAGTTGGAGACCTCAGGGTTAAATCCTCTTTCTCTAAAAGAAAAGACTAGAACAAGTTTTTACATGAAATGTATTGATTTTATAAAAATGCCTTTTGTTTGTATTGCGTCACAATTACGGTTAATTTGGCTTCTCTTACAAATGACCTCACTTGCTGTAAACCGGGTTTTGTGGTAGATTGGATCATTTTTGTGTTGCTCATCTTTTTGGAATTTATTTCCTGCCATTCTTTTTCCCAGTCTCCTCTTGCTCCAGTCACATTGGTATTTTAGCTGCTTCCCCATCTCTGGAGATATGCACTGCGTTTAGTTCTCTGTGAATATTTTCACCTTATCTTTGCCTGATGCAACTCATTTTCCTTCCTCATTGCCTAACAAGTTCTTGGGACTCTTCTTTACTACCACTCCCATGAGGAAGCTTTGCCTGTCACTCAGTTGCCTAAGGTTGTGTATACCTAGCCTATAGATATATACCACAGTTGTTAATGTAATTAACTATTCATGCCTTTATTTTTCATTGCTCCTGGTTTCCAAGAGGGAAGAAAACATGATTGTGTTGTAATGGTACCTAGCAATGCCATACGAACATTAGATGCTCCGTGCTGGAGGTATAGCTCAGTGAATTGGC
>PVJX010052080.1:0-10097 GCA_004027295.1 Dolichotis patagonum | reverse complement strand
CAAAAAAAAAAAAAAATCAATCCAACAGCTGCTAGAAAATACAAAGAATAATAATATAGGATTAATTGGAATCAACTAAAAAATCAGAGGATAGCACAAAGGACATACAAAACCTGTTCACAGAGAATAATAGAAAACTTCCCAAACATGGAAAAAATTTTGACATACAGACAAGTGAGGTATATAGAACTCCAATTAGCATGATCAGACTAAAACTACGTCATGTAATAGTAAGGTATGTAATAGTCAAGACTCCAGAAACTCAACACAAGAACAGAATATTAAAAGATGCTAGAGAAAACAAACAAATGATCTTTAAGTGAAAATCCATCAGAATCACAGCTGACTTCTCAACACAAGGAAAGTTTGGAGTAAAATATTTCAAGTCCTGAAAGAAAACAATCTCCAACTCAGATTGGTGTACCCCATGACACTATCTTTCAAACTTGATGGAGAAATAAGACACAAAGAATACCTGAGGAAATTCATGAATAGCAAACCAGCACTCCAGAATGTTCTGAAAGAAATTCTAGAGACAACAAAGATTACAATTCTGCAAACTCCAACAGAGTGAATATACCAACTCATCTCTTGACTGTATTTTTTTAACTTATATTTAAAGTTAAATGATAAAAATCACCTTGTCTCAGAGAAAATTATGACCAGGAGAAATTATTTCACAACAGTAGATGCAGGAAAGGGTGGCCAGTGTGTGACTCCTCTAGGCACCAGCTACGACCTGTGGGGCTCTGGTCTCACCTTGTAGAAACAGAGCACCTTCCAACTTCTTTTAAGCCCATGCATGTGTGCAGGAGCTTCTTAGCAGCTCTTTGCCTCTGCAGTTTCTTCCAGAATTCACCGTGGAAACTTAAGGAAGTAGACCTTGAATGACAGGCTGACTTTGTCCTGGGTTTCCTACTTCCCCATCTTGGCCCTGTGTTTCTTTACAGCTTGGTAGAAATCTGTACAGTCATAAGTTGTGTGGTTTATCCAGTGCTTCGTGTCCTCAGGGACTTCAGACCTGCTTATCCGTGTTCAAAACCAGCTGTCTTCCTTAAGGTCCCTCAAGGCTCAGACTTGTATTCTTCCTTCCTATGCCTAACACACAGTTTGTATGTCTCCAGTGGCTTCCTAATTGTCTTAAACTCTTGCAGGGTGGCACTAGTGTTGTTTCCCTCTGTATCCTAAACAACTTGTACTACAGTAACTAAATTACACTGCTCCCCACTTAGTACTGGCCAAAGGATTTTTGGGTGTTCTGGGACAATGCATTTCTAAGGATGTTTCTGATGGTTTAAAATAAGCTGCTGAAGCTGGGTGTCGTGGTACAAGCTTGTAATCCAGCGCTTTGGGAGCTGAAGCAGAAGTAGAATTTTATGCCCAGCCTGGGCAACTTAATGACTTTAGCAAGACCTTGTTTCCAAAATAAAAAATGGCTGGGGTGTAGCTCCATGTGAAGGCCCTGGTCTCATTGTATCGTTTTGCAAAAGACAAGCTGCTGAGTGTCCAGTAAAGCAGAAGTCCCTTTTTGCACCAAGGACCACTTTCATGAAAGGTGAATTTTCCATGAAGTCAGTGGATGATGGTTTTGAGATAATTCACAGTAGCACAAAACCTAGATTGTGGCAGACCACCAAGCTGTGCTTTCCTGAGGAATGAAGCCCTTGTCTTGATCTTCCCTGAAACTCTCCTTGAACTCTATTCACTGAGATATGCAGAGCTGGCTATATTGAAACAGATGTTCCCTTAATTGGCTAAAGAATGGGATCAAATCTGGTGTATCTCACTGTAGCATGTGCTTGTAAGGTGCCCCCCCCTTCTGATTATTGGAATGGAGGCTTGAGCAACAACCTGTGAGATTCCAGGGCCGGGACATGAGATTACCTCTCAGCTGAGGCCACAGGACTCAGAAAGAATTATACCTTCCTTGCAGTAAAAGTGCCAGCCTTGCACACATCAAGCTATCCATTGCACTGCTAATTGGAGGCTTTTGTGCCTGGTACAAAATTGCTCAGTTTTTCATTACAGCCAATGCCTGCAAAGTTTCTTTTCCCTAGTTCTCTGCCATGATCCCCATCCACCTCCCTGATGGAATCTAATAAAAGCCATGAGTCTTTGGACTCTTGGCCTTTTGTTCCATAGAGAACATTGGTCATTGCATGTGTCATCTGGATAGCTCTCCTTGAGTACAGACCAATTATCTCCACTTTGGCTAAACCTGGCCCTGACTTCATGTACTGATATGTACAAGCTGGCTAAGCTATTTCCTTTTCCCTTCCCTTGACTTAAGCTATGTAAATAGGGCCAGCTGACGTGCTAATTTGTAATTTTTGAAGCCAGACAGCAGTCACTATTTCCCTACCTCAGTATCTCCCCAAAAGATTGAGCCCAGCAGGCTGCAGAACCAAGGCTCCAGGGCTGTCAACTGGGTTTGAGCCTCCATGAGATAAGAGGCTATGACTTCCCAGGGCAGAAAAAGTTTGCACATCAAAACTAAAGCACCAGCTTCCTAAACATTAAATGCTACCTCAGTTGTTATGCAGATTGGTCTTTCTGCATATCCTTTTCTCTGCATAATGCAGAGGTGCTTTCTGGCCTCCTAGCTAGCTCATTTCACACTGTTTATGTAATTTTTGCCATTCTCACAGTCATTCATTTTCTATCTACTTCCTTCTTCATGAATTAATAAAAATCTGGGTTGGGCCATAAGTAGTGGCCTCTGTTCTGACAAACCTTCATCCCGGCCAGACTTAGGACCCCCCTTAGCTCCCCATAACTATAAGTGTGTCTTAGCATCTTTATTCTTGGGTTGCACTGAAGGTGGGAGATTGGAATTAACTTGCTAGGATTCCAATAACTTTTCCACAGTATTACAAATAAAAACTTCCTGGACTGTGCCAAGGATGGGAAAATGGACTTCTTTAATCCCAGTGTTCCTCAACTACAGAATATTCTCTCTTTCTTTCGCATCCATGTGTCATATTGTCTGGTGGGAAACCTGCACCTTCCATGGGGTTTAAGTACTAGCTGCTTTACCTGTATAGTTCAGGGTTGGCTTTGTGCTCCTATGAGATTCTAATGCCATGGCTGATCTGACGGGAGGGGGGCTCAGGCTGTAATTTGAGCGATGAGGTGTGGCTATACACAGATGAAGTTTGGCTCCCCAACCCCACTGTGCATTGTGCTTCCTAACAGCCCAAGGACCAGCCCAGGTCTATGGCCTGGAGGTTGGGGACCACTGTAGTAAAGGACTTTCTGTGCTATTTGTTTCTTTCTTTTTGTCTGTCTGTCTGTCTTTTTTGAGACAGGGTCTCACTATGTAGTTCAGGCTGGTCTTAAGCTCACTATGTAGTTCAGGCTGGTCTTAAACTCACAGCAATCCCACTGTCTCAGCCTCCTGAGTGTTGGGATTACAGGAATGTACCGCCATGCCCCAATGTTCCATGCTATTTCTTATTTAAGTCTATTCTTTTTCTCTTAAAGATAGAAGAAAATCCAAGAAAAGAGTCCACCAGAGGGACATGGAAGGCAAATGTTAGGTACCCATTAAGCACATGTGGGAGCTCCGTGTGCAGGGCAACAGCTAAACTCTGCTGCCAAATCCACATGCTTTAGGGGTCTGGAATAGATCCCCAATCTCCCAAACTAGTGTATGGAGAAGGCTTAAATAAATGAGACAAGTGGCATGATTTTAGGGGTCCAGGAGGATCAAAACCTTCTGCAGAATTCTTGACTCTTTGGGCTAAGATGAGGGCTAAGAGAAAGAGCTTCTCTGGACCACTCATATTTATTTCATTTTCAAACAAAAAGAGGGAATACTGAGGAAAGCATGGGAAATGAGCAGGCTCTTGGGACTCACTTCAAAGACTTCTCCAAGTAGTAAATTATGCCAATTTAGGAAAACCATCTTATCGCCATGATGACAGTTATGGTAGGAGTGAGACTACAGGAATGGGATGCCTGCAGCTGCAGTCTCTATCTAGTTAATTGGTGTTGGAACCAGGTGTCCTTAGCCATGGCCTTATCTTTCCTTTTGTGGTATCTCTGGCAATATGGGTCTCAGCCAGGACCAGTGATTCATAGAGGTTCACTTACTATGAGTCAGCTCCCGTCACCAGGCAAGGGGCCTAGGCCTGGGACAGACTCACAGATAAACGTAAAAACCAATTAGTTAATTTTAAATTCTGCTCAGAGCTGCTCCAACAACACACAACATTTTTTAATGGAGGGCTGATGGTTATGTTCCCTGAGGCAGTTCTAAGCACATCCTAAGAGAAAAGGCTGTCTTGTGGAGGTTAGCAGGACACTGTCTCTCCCAGGTCCCCTAACCAGATGCCTCTTGGGGCCAGGACCCTGTCAACTGTAGAACTCTGCCCTTTCATGCCTGGGCTTCTCAGCCCTCCTGCCCTCATCTCTTACTCTTCTCCAAGGAAATGTGCCCAGAGGAGAAAAGGGTCAGGTCCTTCTGCAAACCTGGGAAGAGGGGTGAAGGGTTTTTTTTATTGGAGAAAAACACCAACCTGGTTTTAGATTGGGAGGTGCAAGTCTTGATGAAAGAAGAGAGAGTCTTGCTTTGTATTCATGAATTCTGCTTTAAAACAGCAGGCATTGCTGGGCATGGTGGTGCATGCCTGTAATCCCAGCACTCAGGAGGCTGAGGCAGGATGACTGCTGCAAGTTCAAGACCAGCCTGGCTACAAAGGGAGCTCAAGGCTAGCCTGAACTGCATAGTGAGACCCTGTCTCAAAAAGAAGAAGAAGAAGAAAAAAAAAAAAAAGACAGCAGGCATTTGTCAGCTCTGTTTAGAGATTCTTTTGACCTTTTTATTGATTTAATTTTCATTGTGAAGTACAGCATTCCATCAGCTATCAAACCTCAGTAGAATTTCAGCATCATAATGTTCCATGTACCTCTCAAACTTTGCAGTTTATTCTCACAGTTCTTTCCTTTTTTCCCTTATTATAATATCAAGTTTTCTCAGTCCATTTCTATTTAGCATATTTTAAAATTACTGGTCAAATTTGGAAGTCAGCTTATATAAAGAGCAAAAGATAACCTGAAAGTAAAACACACTAATAAAAAACATTATATTGAAAAAAATATAATCATAACTTGAAAAACAGGCCTGCTGTTGTTCATGTCCAGGGCTTGCTGATATTCATCCTCTTGAAGGCTGTTGAATTTTAGTTTACAGTCTATGCTTTCATTGGAAGTGATTTCCCCAGTGAGCTTTTGTGCTGATTTCTAGCTAGTTGGAGCCCTGACCTCTCCACCGTTGTTGGTTTGTGATGAAAGCATCTGACCCAAGATCTTTGGTTTCTTCACCATGGGTTGGGGGACCAGGCCACTCCCTTGTCCTTAGGCCTCATGTGCAGGTCTGATAACCCTTGACACTGCAGTGAGGGAACCAGTGTACAAAGGGAGAGGGTGGTAGAGGAAGGCGCAGAGCTGGCTGCTCTTCTGCACAAAACACATCAGCCAGTGCCAACCCCATCCCTTCTTTGGCCTCCAGCAGATTTGGGATCAGGTATGGATTTCTGGAAGAATCCAGTTCATTCCTTACTAAGGGCACAGAAAAACAGAAAGTACAGGCTGTGGTCACTTTATTGTGACCATTTCAGCAAATGGCTCCCTTCCACGCAGCAATTGCTGGCCTCATCCCTGGTCTGTGAGCTCCATGACATCTTTAGTATTGCTGCCACCCTCTTCTATTCCTTGGTCTCTGTTCTGCATTTAGGCCTGTACCATGCTGTTTTGCTTGCTTTTGATTGTAATGTAAATTGACTTTAGGGACTTGGATGCCTCCAACACTGCAAATCTTTCTCAGTGTTGATTTGGGGATGGAAGAGCTTTTATGGTTCCATATGAATTTTAAGATTCTATTTCTCTACTTTTGTGGTGAATGGCTTTAGAACTCTGCAAAAAGTTGTGTTGAATCTGTACAACACTTGGGGTATTATGGACATCTTAATCATATTAGTTCGCGTTAATGAATATGGATGATGAATCAAATATTGACAAGGGAAATGGATAGTTTCCTCAATCAGTGGTGCTAGAAAATTGGATTTCTGCCCTTGTTTTTGCTACCTTGTGGGTGCCATGAATGTTTTCCTTTGTGACACTCCTCTACTATGTGTCACTCTGCCTTGGAGCCAGCCAACTATGTACTGAAACTCTATAAGCTGTGAGCTAAATAAACTTCCCACTTAACTTTGAGTGTCAGGTAATTTGTCTCAGTAGTGAGAGAGAAAAGTAACTAAGACAGAATTTGATACAAGAAAAATAGAGATATGGCTGTGATATTTCCTGGTCATGTGGCTCAAAGGCCTTTGGAACTTGCTTGTGGGAAGGGGAAGATTTAGGAAAGATTTGGAAATGCTGGCTGAAAAAGTAGAGTTGGAACACCTTAGACTATACTTGATGGGTGATTCTGGTCAGAGCTCAGATGACTAGAATGCTGATAGAAATTATGTCCATAAAAGGCAGGCTCAGAAGATTTGAACTGGGAAGAGTGGCTGTAGTGGTTGTTGGACTCCAGACAGTGTATTTAAACCTTTGCAGAAAGTTTGTCTTCAATTTGCTCATGTCCAGAGACTTTGCCTGAGAGACTGAGATTAAGGGTGGCAAACTAACTAACCTGGCAGAAGAAATTTCAAGGCAGTCTAATGTTGAGACAGTGGCATAGCTACTGTTGGGAGTTATTTAGCCAAACTAATGCTGAGAGTTAAAAGCAGAGAAACCAACAGAATTCTTTGAAATATTGTGAGTTTGGCCAGAAAGGAAGCTCCAGTAAAATGGTGGACTATGAAGATAGAGCAGAGAAGATCTTGATTGCTGAGAAGGAACAAGAAAATAGAAAAGATGACTTGAGGGTATCACAAGAAGCAGCAGGACTTCACTCTTTGCAGCCTCAAAATTGCAAAGCTGAAAGATTGCTTTGAAAAGAGAGCCCTGGAAGACCATGTTCTGGGATGATGGTGGCCTAGAGAACTTTTCCTTGGGATAGGGTGCAGAGTGTTCAGCAATCCAGGTACTTGATCCTTACAACCAAGAGAGAAGAAGACCTGGATACTCCTCCAGTTAGTGGCAGTAGACTCTGGCATCATCCACATGGGGTTGATTTTAGGTGCATGCAGAATACAAGAGTTGTGGGATCAGGAAGGCTTCCACCCAGATTTCCAAGAAAGGTTTGGGAGACTAGGCAGTGTGTCCCTGAGAGGGCAGCGTGTGAAATTGTAAGTAGGAAGCTGAAGGTGCAGTGGAGACCCCATAAATTTGGAGAAACCAGGAATGTGGATTGTCTGAGGAAAACTGTAAAGCAGGAACAGAGTTGGTCATGATAGTGAGCTATAACCACCTGAGGTGCTATAGGGGCAGAGCCAATCAAGCCCTTTGGAGTTCACAACGTGCCACAGATTGCCAGAGATGCTGGAAGTCAAACTGGGACTTAGTGTTTGCCCTGCTGAATTTTGGACTTGCTTTTGTCCCATTCCTTTCTATCCCTATCTAACTTTTGGAATAGAAATGTCTATCTTGTGCCATTTTATGTTGGAAGTATTTAACTTTCTTTTCATTTGTACACAGGCTTGAAGCTAAGAATTTACTTTAAATCTCAGAGGAGAATTTGGACTTGGACTTTTGAACTATGTTAGGACTTTGGCAACTCTTAGAGGTGGACTAAATGCTCTTTTGCATAAAGGATATGTGTGAGTCTTTTGGGGCCCAGGAGCAAAATGTTATGGCTTGTGTTTAGATGTCCCCCCAAAACCTCATGCAAGTTATAGGTGGGGCTTCTTCAGAGGTGGCTGGATCTAGAGTGTGTAATGCTGGACTTGATTAATGCTGCAATGCTAGTTTCAAGGGCACTAGGATTTGTCCCGACCCACAGGTAAGTCAACGAAGACCCTAGAGGGGGAGTCGGGATGAAATAGGACAAGAGACATGAGAAATGGAGACAAGACAGGATTCTGATCAAGTCTCATTTACTGGCAGGAAATGCTGGGCATTTATAGGGTACAGAGAAAGAGGGAGTGAAGCCTCTTGACTTCATCAAGTTAGCAAGTAACTAGGCAATGATGGGTGGTCTTAGCCTAATTTCAGGGAGGCACATGGCTTTGGGAACCTTGAGAAATAGACAAGGTATGCAGAAACAGAAGCTAAACTGATATGATAGCTACTATTATCAAATGAAGGTCAGTCACAAGTCTCTCACAGAAATTTCCCACAAGGATTAAGAGTGTGAATGCTACACACCCTAAGTAGTCTGGATGAGATAAAAGGGACAGAAATACTGCTGTTATGGTCCCTCATTGCTTTTACTATCTTGTGGGGGCCATGAACTGTTCTCTGCAGTGCTCCTCAGCCATGTGCCACTCTGCTCTGGGCCAGTCAACTATGGAACGAAACGTCTACAAACTGAGCTAAATAAAACTTTCTGCTTTAACTTTGGGTGTGGGTATTTGTCTCAACAATGACAGACAAGTAACTAAGACAACTGGAATATTTGTATCCATTATATGTTTCCCTTAAGCAGTATTGAATAAATACCACCACATTTTACTACAAAAAAGTTGGGTTTCCATATGTAAAGAATTAAATTTCTCTTCTAATTTCATGGGGGTCAGGTACCCCCAAGACCCTGACTGTGTGCCTGCTTGGCCCTGCCTAATGGCTCAGCCACTTCGAAGGACATGAACAAGTAGAGCGATACAGAAGACTGTGTGGAGGGGTTCAAGGTCAACACCAGCAGGAACCAGCAGTATGACGGTAAAATGTTGATTAGAGGTTTGAGCTGGGATACAAGCAAGAAAGATCTGACTGCGTATTAATTTTCTGTTTTTATTTTGTTCTTTGCTATGTGTTCTGACTGTGGATTTGTTTATACAAATTTTTTTGTATGATTTCTGATGTTAAATCACAAATAAATGCTTCCTTATTGTGAGGAACAGCCCAGATGAATCTCCTTGAAAAGAAGAGCAACTATCTCCATTTTGGATAAACTTGGCCCTAGCTCCGTGTATTGATATATATGGAGCTGGCTAGGCCATTTCTTTGTCCCTTCAATTGGTTTTAAGCAATCTAAACTGGGTTAGCTGAGGAGCTGATTATAATCGCTGAAGCAATGTGACAGGTTAGTGTTACCCCACCCAGTGACTCCCCAAATACCTGGTTGATCTAGGAAGGATGAAGAGTTGTGCTCCATGCCGTTGGCTGGACCTGAGCCTTGAGAAAGAGGCTGTGACTTCCCAGGGAAAAAAGGATTGTGCATCAGAACTGAAGCACTGACTCCCAATTATTAGATACCACCTCAGTTGTGTTATGCAGATTATTCTGTCTGTAGTTCTTGCCCTCTCATATCATAGAGGTGATCTCAGACCGCCTACCTAGCCCCGCTCATGGTAGTCACTGCAGTTATGTATTTCCCCTACTCACATTGTCGATCATCCCTGAGCCACTCCCCTCATGGAGAATTAATAAAATCTGGGTTGGGCTCTGGGTGTGGCCTTTGTTCCAGCGAACCACCATCTTGGCTGAATTTAAGAGCCCTTGGTGCCCCATAACTATATAAATGTCTTAGTGTCTTTATTCTCACCTTGGGTTGCATTAGAAGTGGTAGATTTGGATTAACACACTAGAATTCCTGTAACTTCTCCTTGGAATTACAAATACAAACCTTTTAGACCATGATGAGGATGGGAAAAGTTTCTTTATACTTATGTGGTCATTCTTTTTTTTTTTTTAAAGAATTAAATTGGACCTTGTCTTATGCCATTCAGAAAAATCAATTCAAAGTGGCAAAACCCCTAAATGGAAGCCCTGAAGCCCTTGTATTCCTACAAATAACATAAGCGACAGCCTCCTTGGCATTGGCCTTGGAAACAATTTCAGGGTCATTTGCACCAAAAGCTTGCACTGTAAAAACAAGGTCTGTAAATGTTTCTTTAATTTTCAAGAAGCAAAATATTCAAGATTCCTCAGGCTTCTGCATTCCCATCTGTGGTAATACCTGAAATCCTGAAATCCCTGAGCACTTAAAGGCTGAGAACTGAAGCTATTGTGTTCTTGTAATCCCACTACTTGGGAGGCTGAGGCAGGAG
>PVJX010052079.1:0-10083 GCA_004027295.1 Dolichotis patagonum | reverse complement strand
AAAAAAACATAAAGAAATCACTAGTTGACAAACCACATACTGTCCTCCCAGAAATAGCTGTTCATGTTACAAAATTAAGGCATACAAAGTGAACACACAGTGAGGCTACAAACAGTTAAAACAAAACAGGATGGAATAAAGCCAATTGAAACAGTGAGGTGAAATTGGCACAGAGCATCACAGCAGGTCACCAGGACAACAGTAATAGGCCACATTGTATATCTCGTTGTCTTCACAATAGTTGTTCTACTAGGTACAGCAAAATCAAAGAAATACACAACATTATAGAACACATCAACACAGAGTATTGAATAGAGCAACACCGTTAATCAGGACAAAGCAAAACGGCGATAAAAATAAACATATCTGCCTTCAGAGATAGTAGAAGGAAACTCCCCCAACTTGCTGTACCAAATATGGTCACCTCCTAAGAGATACCCAGATCCCTGGATCCCGATTGTTGGGGGTGGGTTGGTATGTTTGATTCTAAGCCCGCGCCCCGGTAGGCAGCAGGCTGGTTGCTGGTTGGCTCAGCATCCTAAGTTCCAACATGGCACGGATCTCAGGAAATGCTCTTGCTTCTTATTTCCCCGCCCTGGGCTTGCCAGACCACAGTCACTTACCAGGGCGGAAGGCTGCTTACTGGTTGGCTCGGCGCCCTAATCTTTTTTTTTTTAATCGGTACCAGGGATCAAACTCAGGACCACGTGCTTCACATGCTTACAAGGCAGGCGCTTATGCCGCTGAGCTAAATCCCCAGCCCTCCTAGCCATCCTTTATTGTGCTTTTTGTTTGGGTCTTTTATTTTAGCAAGGGGTCAAAGAGAGTATCAGCAAGAGAAGAGGGGGATTAGTAGAATAAAGATTTAGCGAATCTAATAACTTCAATGAACGTGACATATATGTCATAAAGATTAATAATATTGGCCAGGAATTTAGCTCAGTAGTATGAACACCTGGCTGGCAAGTGCAAGGTTGAGTTCAATCACCGGTACCCAAAATAACAAAACTAATAACATCAACAACAACAAAAGTAGTAAGGGGATTTAGAGGAGAGCGGGCGGGAGGGAAAGAGGGAGTGAAAGGGAAGAGGATTTAAAAGACAGAATCAAGCTGTATTATGTGCATGTACCCATTCTACAAGATGAATATAAACTGCATGTACTGCAAACAGAAACTAATAAAAGCAGGAGAATTGGTGTAGATCTATGACTACTTCTTTTTGGTATTTTTCTAGGTTTCCCACGTTTTTTGTTTTTGTTTTTTTGTACCAGAGATTGAACTCATGACCTTGCACATGCCAGGCTGGTGCTTATGCCACTGAGCTAAATCTCCAGCCCTGGGCTTCCCAATTTAATTTAAGAAATTATCAAACCCGGAGCCAGGCGTAGTGGTGCACACCTATAATCTCAGCTGAGGCAGGAGGATCCTTTCAAGTTCGAGGCCAGCCTGGGCTACAAAGTAAGCTCAAGGCCAGCCTGAACTGCATAGTGAGACCCTGTCTCAAAAGATGAAGAAAAAAAAAAAAAAAGAAAGAAAGAAAGAAATTACCAAACTTTTCCAAAGAGATCAGACTGGAACCTATGAGGTTCCAGTTTCCTTCTGTCCTCACCAGCCAAATCTACAATTTTTCAATTCCAATATGTGGTTCAAACAAATTTGAGGAATCAGCACTTAATATTATATCAGTTGAGATGTCTGTTTAGGACAAATACAAAATTTTGAATGTGGCAATGCAAAGAAGATTTATTGTCACAGCTGGGGATTTAGCTCAGTGGCACAAGCACCTGCCTGGCAAGCGCAAGATCATGAGTTCAATCCCGGGTACCAAAAAAAAAAAAAAAAGAAGAAGAAGAAGAAGATTTATTGTCTAATCCTCTCCCAAGTCTCTTTTCCTAATAGATTCAGGAACTTCCAGTGCCCATGACCAAGGCTTTCTTGTCCAATCTTAACCTTTGGAAAGGAACTAAAAGTCCAGAGTGACTTACTCCTCTGCCCTAACTCTGACCCCAGTTAATGACATCTTATATCCTCATCAGATTGGTGTACCAGAATACTCATGTCCTACAAATAATTTGCTAGATACGAAAATCTGGACCTGCACACCTCCAATTACTCTCTATACAATTCTTAAATAGATGTTAAAATAGATTACTTACATTGTTCTATGTCCTGATTTTATTAAAGATAATAAGATACTCTAATATCTACTTTCTTAGTTAAATTCAATTAATAATATAACTGTACAAGAGCTCAGTAAGTATCCCCTACCAAACTATCCCTCTTACCAAATACTATATAATCTACCCTAATGATTGCATTCTGATTCTAAAATAACAGGTTTAGAGTGACCCTGTTCACATGCATTTTAATGAAGAAGACTAACAGGACTCAGAAACTTATCTTAAAACTTAATACATTCAGAATCAGAAGTTCTTGGTTCAAGTTCTAGCATTCTTACTCTGTAATCCTGAAAAATAAAATATTCATGATTCTTAATTTCTTCATTTATAAAATTAGAATATATCATTCATGCAACTTTACTGAGGCATAACTAAGGCTGTAGAAATCTAGCTGAATATAACAAAAGATTACACAAACCTGAAATTCATCAGGCAACAGAATTTTCACATGCTGAATTTAAGTTAAATGTGTATTCACTCTAACAGTTGTGAATGATGGAGGGTGTGACAGGTGATTTAACAGTTTGAAACTTTCTGTTGCTGCTTTGCCTGAAGCAAATACAACCTGAAATGAAAAGAACAAGTTAACATTTTTCTTTCATCATGCAAACAGAAAATAATCAGCATGAAATGACTATAAATTTGTGTCACCTAGTGAAACACCTGTTCAGCTCCACTTCACATTGCAGTTATCTTTTCTGTGTTAAAGTTAAGGAAACAGTAATACTTTACAGGATTCTTGAATTCATTTGTGGTATAATAAACACCCAACACTACGCCTGACTGCCAGTGTATAGAAAAACACTCCTCAACTCCAAAGCAATGATGTTTTGAAAATATTACTACCTGATACATTTATTCAGATTCAAGATCTCATTCTACTTATTTTTATACATTAACTATTCATAGCACTTCTGTAGCGCTAGTCACAAACATGTCTAACAGCAAACTGGTTAGGAGCCGTTTAAAATAGCAGTATTTGAAATACAAATAATATTAATACACTGACTGTCATCTATCAATCCTCCAGAACATCAACTTTTTAATATAGTTCTTTTTTAACATAACAAATACATGTTGTCCATAAAAAGATGGGTAGCATAGCAAAAGCATCTGTCAGAAATGAGGGCATAAGGACTCAACCAGCTTCCCTTATAACTAACTGAAGCTTTTCAAGCACGTATGTTTTTTTCTTTTTTTGAGATACAGTCTTGCTTCGTGGTGAGGGTGGCTCAACAGCGATCCTACCTCAGCCTTCAGAGTGCAGGGATCACAGGCATGCGCTACAACATCTGGCTCAAGCAAATATTTCCCCCCTTGTGAACTACACTTCCCTCGTAGAATCTTTATACACTACTTTGCCTACCAATCCACGAGACTGCATATCTACTTTATCAAGTTTTAGCTTATATCAACTATTTCTTTCCCTTCCATGATTTTTCACAAAGGGATGGCTTTCCTTTTTGTAAAGTCACATAGTCCATGGGTTTGAAAAAAATAGGATGTCAAAGAAAGGTATCTGGATCATTTATAAAACAATGTTCATCACTTAAAAAACCACTGGAGCAGGGCACAGTGGTAAATGTCAATAAACCCAGCACTTGGGAAGCTAAGTCACTGTCATGAGTTAAAAGTCAACCCAGCCTATATAGCAAGTTGAACACCAGCCCAGACTATAGTATGAGTGTGTGTCTCAAAACACCAAAAGTAAAAAAACGAAAAGTAAACGCCACAAAAATGATAGAAGCAAATGCTGAATGTAGAAGTCAAACCTAAAAGTCCTGGCTTCAAAAACATACTCAAAAACTGAGTACCATTTAATAAACACTTAACAATATGCTTGGCATAAAAGACTTAGAAACCTGACCAGAAACCAAAGCTTCAGAAAAAGCACAGTTGTCTAGAGACAGCATGGTAAAGTGGAATGCAACACCAGCTTTAAAATCAAAGACAATCAGCAGTCATAGAGGACTTCTGTGACAGGAACTGCCGGCTGCAAAATCATACTTTGAAGACTTAGGTGGCAAAAACAATGCAAGTCATTCTTACTTAAACTTAACACCGTGAAACAACTGTATTTTCAACCATTCTCAATTTTCACAGAAGAGGAAATCAAAGTTAAGTAACGAGAAGTAATTTCACTCAAAAACCTGGAACACAAATCAAACGCTTGAGAGTCTAAATGTGAATTCTTTTTTCTTTACATCTAAGCCCTTTACTGTCAGATTTCAAGTTAGTTGATAACTATGCTAATTGGGATCATTTACATAGTTCTTGAATGAAAACATCAGAATGAAAACATTCACCAAAAAGAATTGTGAAGATCAAAATGTAAGTGTGAAAGCAACTAGCAAAAACTGATAGCATTCACAGAGGCACTCAACAAATTAATTCTTTTCACCTGAATGCTGGAACGAGCCATTTAAGAGAACAGGTGTATTTCATACGCTGGATATTAGTTAGGAACAGCGATCTTCTCTTTAAAATTAAAAAAAAAAAAAAGAACAGCGATTTTTTCGTGTTCATCTTTGTAACCTTCACTATCATGCCAACTAACATAGAGTTTTCTTCTTTCCGACTCTTACGTCTTAAAATGTATACCTTATTCACCTCTTGTCTCAGTAGGCACTAGTATCTATGAAAAGTTAATTTGACTTTACTCACATTCGTATAGACAAGTGGTAAGAAAAGACGGCTGTAAAAATTTCCCGTTAGACTTATCTATTTTTAGATAAATTTTCGCAAATATTAAATATTTTATTTGACCTATCTCCTTATTCATAAAGCTGTCTATACGATAGTTTTCAACCTCAGTTCTTTTAAGAAAAATAAGCATTTTTTTTGTTTAGTTCTTCAAGATGCTAAAAACGGCAGGTTTTCTTTCCAAACTGAGACAGCAGTGCCTTCATATGTGGAAACCACCACGCGTCCAGAGAAATCGCGCCGTTCACGCAGAGCTAAGTACAGAAATGTGTGGAACTCCTCATGGTTTCTTGAAGTTTGCTGGATTAGAAGCCGCTTCCTCGCCCCCAACACATCAAGTCCTCTAAGAATGTTAGAAATTCAAAGAGACACCTTCGTGTTTGACTCGTTGATTAATTAAACAGGGCTAGGAACGAAAGATACTACCAGCGATGCCCCTTCCTCTTACATCCTGGTTTCCAAACCCGCGCCCCCGAAAGTCGCTTCCTGTGTGTCATTTCCTGAGCCATCAACCCACCCCTTCCCTCTTTGGTAACCAATCAGCAGCCGCAAATCGCTGCTACTTCAGGAAGGTGGGGAGCACTTCTAGGAAGGTTTAAGTAAGCAAGAGTTGGTTGAGGGGAAGTTTCTGCTATCCTGGAATGAGGCCTCTGATTAGTATTCTTCTGGGTGACCTCCAACTAGAGGATGAGGGCTGAGTTCACTTGGCTGCATCAGCCACTGTGGAATTCTGCAAATTCCAAATGCAATTTCTTTCTCGGAAATACAGCTCTGACTTGAGAATGAAGCAACAAGAGTTCATGATTTTGAGTTAGGTTAATGGTGTTTTAGTATGCATGAGTGTTTAGGGGAAACAAAATCCATATAGAGTATAAGTCTATGGGCTATTTGTATCATGTTTGACCTACTTAGTGTATGTTATGGTTGATACACCGTCAATTTAAGAAGTTTAGAAGTTTAACTGAGAGACTCAGCAGGGAGGCAGGATCCTTACTTTGTAAATATCCTCATCCTGTGCAAGAGGAGGACACAGAGATTTCGTGTTACACGCGGGGGGGGGGGGTGTACAATATAAGGGACGAAAAGAGGCTTGCTCTTCCCCCTTTTGCTCTGGCTGCTGCCTTGAAGTGTTGCCCCAGTGCCACAACACCCCCCTGCCTTGTAGGCAGCTGATTATGGACTGAAACTTCCACAAATGGTGAGCTAAATAAACCTTTCCTTCCTTCATTTTGGGCTTTGGGTGTTTTGTCCCAGCAAGGAGAGAAAAGTAACCAAAACAGTGTAGTAGCTCTTTGGCATAATCTTTTTGTCAGATGATGTCTGTCCTGACCAGATGTGGGAAAAGATCTCAAACGAAGAAGTTATCCAACCAAAGTCATCAAGCCATTTTATGATTAAATGAGCGAGTAAAAGCTCTCCTATCTCCTTGGCTTAGTATTTATGTTTGTTTTGTTTGGCACTGCCCCACAACCATTTACATATAACTGTAGGAAAGAGTTTTTCTTAAGTTTATTTTCTCATTGATCTTCACATGAATTTTTTTCTAAGTATAATAGCTCCTTTCTATGATAGAACCTCACCAGTTCTGTAGAAAATTACTGTAACTCAGCCACTATGTCACACACACTGCAAAGTAGTTATTATTATCTGTTTTAGTAATAAGTAGTTCTGATCTCAAAACTCTCAGAAGCTGAAATAACTCCATGTTCTCACAAATAGATGTAAAGCCAGTCTCTTTCCACCATACCATATTTCTTCAGTAAATAAATGGGATTCACTTAAGCTCAAATCATCTGAAATCAATACAGGAAATGTCTAATCCAGACATTTCCAGAGAATTTTTGGCAGCCTCAATTTTGTGGTAACCATCACACCAGTAAAGGCTGGTATCTGTATCTGATAGGACAAAGTAAAGAACAAGTTGAACTAGCTTATAACTCCTTGAGGATATTCTATTTCACCACTATATAACCTGTACCTAATACAAAATAGTCACTCAAATACTTATCAAATGACTAAATGAATACATGGGTGGATATCTTTACAAAGTAAAGAAATACTAAACTGCTGATAAAGTACGTATACTTGTTAGAAATTAGTTCACTATTTCAGCACACTTGGATAGTATTGAGGACATTCAGAGATGGTCTCCCTTCCTGGGATCTAGATCCTTTGCTCACTATCCTTTTTGCCTCTCCCTACTTAAGGACCACATCCACCCACCCATCATCCTAAACTCCACTTGAGTGATCTGTATCTTTGCAATTGTTAAGAATTAGACTTTTCCTTGATACTAGATTGCTAGGGTTCAAACTCCAGTTCTTGTAGCCTTAAGTATATTATTAAAGTTCCTGTATCTCGTTTGCTGTTAAATAACAATCTGTCAAAGTGTCACAAAATAGTAAATAAGTTAGATAATGTGCTTAGGATAGTGATGGAACAAAGTCAGAATTCAATGTTAGTATTGTAACCTATGTAAGAATGACAGTAGGACAGTGGAAGACAATTCTGTTAGGTTTTTGGCACAATAAGAAAGAAGATATAAAATAAACATAGCCTTTATTCCAAGGACGTGGAGAGAAGTCTATGACTATAGACAGCCTGGCATTTTCTGACCGGCACATGTGGCATACCATACACATATAACCTTCGACCAGGGGTAGCACTTAGGGCGGGCATTGATGACGCACAAGTTACTGATTTGGACCTCTTTTCGCATCACTGAGAAAGGAAGTTGTCACGGGGGAAGGAGGAGGTGACCTCAAGGTAAACACGCTATTTGGTCCCACCTCCCACTGCAGCTTATTTTAGGGCAAAACTCTTTCAAATTCAGGACAGAAAAACTAAACTGACCCCAATTCTAGTATGTTAAGAGAGAGGTAACTTGTCTACCTAGGGAAAGAGGAAGACTTGAAGTGTTCAATGAGATGTTTAGAAATATATGTAAGAGGTTCCACTATAAGGAATGGGATTATGGCAAAGGGCAGAGAATGAAGTAAGATACAGCCATTTATAAAGCAAAGAGGACTTGGAACATTCAAGAAATTTAATTAACTTTAAAAACCTCTGTAAAAACATAAATTTATTAGCCACCCAGACTACCACTCAGCAAGGCGGGAGAATCAGCAGTTCATAAAGGACTACATGTAATAATGATGAATGTGTTGAGGTATCTGTTGGGAAAAGCACTCACTGAATGTGAGAAGGCTGGTCACACTGAGCCCTAAAGTGCAGAAGGGATGTTCATTCTCACTGATCTTGACCAAAGTCACAGACTCAAGACTACTTTGACCAAGTAGATGTTTTGAAACTCACGATATGATAGGTCCTTTTTGTGAATACAAAACATAAGAATTTTATTTACATACTCTACCTACTATCAGGTATGTGATATTTCCTTTTGCATCATTTATATTTAACATTTATCTCAACAGATATTTACTGAATGAAATCATACTGGCATAAGCACCTGCCTAGCAAGTGTGAGGTTGTGAGTTCGAACCCTTGTACCAAAAAAAATTGGGGGAAATGGACAGAGATTTTACTGTATGCATTTTCACTGATGTTATTTCAATTAACACAAGAAAATAAGCCCAATGCTAGTATTATAATTTTTGTATACAGGGTCTTGCTGTGTAGTTCAGATTGGTGTTGAACTTACTATGTAGCCCAGGCTGGCTTTGAACTCACAGTGGTCCTAGTGCCTCTGCCTTCTGAGTGCTGGGATTACAGACCTAAGCCACTATGCCCATCTGAGGTGTATTTTTTCTTATAGCAATAAGCTTGATTTCTGTTTGGCTAACACACAGCTATATCCTCAATAATCACTTTTTCGATGGGGGCTAGTTTCCTTTCAGGTACTAAAAATTTCAAATCTCTAAATCTAAAAATAAACTTTTCAGCATGAAAAACTATTAAATATCAAAGCAGTACCATTATCAGATAAATTATCATTAAAACAATGTAAGAGTAAATTAAAGTTTTAACCAACATTCTGCAGTGCAAAATTGAGGTATTTCAAAGGAGTAGAAGCAGTAAAAATACTAGAGTCCGGCTCAAATATACGCATTCTACTTAGTTAAAAGTGGAGTAATAATTCGTATCTATTATCACTAAAGTTTCACCACACCATCATAAAAATATTAGGAAATCTGTCCGTTTTGCTTTTAATACAAATACGTTATCCTTTTCAGGGTTTCTTAGAAATTAGAAAACCAGAATAAGTAGGTATGGTTTATATTTGTCTAATAACTGCAGAAGCTGTTATTATAATTTTTAATAATTAAGCTGCTTTAATAATTAACCTGCGACTAGAAATGTCCCTTTAAGCCTGTTTATTTAAACAAATATAAAATGATTTATATTCGTGGTGCAACAGATGCTTCTTAAAATTAAGCTAATTTTGTGTAGCCTAAGTTCAACCTCTTTGGTTTATACTAAGAAACTGAAACTTACCTTCAATATCATAAACTTGGAGCAAATTATCCTGTGTCTAAGTCTCAAAGGGTCTTTGAAATTTAGCGCTGGGAGGAAATAAGCCGTACACTTCGCACAGGCAAATTAGTGTTTCAGTATAAGATCATGCTTGTCAGGGTTGAAATCCTACTGCCTGGTTAAAGTCCATGGTCCTTTCAGTAAACCAACGCCACACCGTGAAGCTTCGCATGTGTGCGCGCGCGTTTCTGGGGATCCAACTCAGAGTTTAGATAAATGCTCTACTACTCAGCTGAAGCTTTTTGTTTTCAATTATCTTTCAATTATTTAAATTTCAATTTAGGATCCAGGAACTTATCTAATGTTTTGCCAAACTGTGCCATTTCAGCTGAGAGGAAAAGGCGTAAGAAAAACACCACAGTTTAGCTAAAGGGCAGCAAACAGCAACTCCCAAATCAGAAATCGCGGTCTTTCCATCTTTTTAAGGTTCAGGAAGGCAGCTAGAAAGCCACGAAAGTGAGTTCCAAAGCCTTTGCGAAGGGTGACGGGAGGGAGCGCTCACCAACGGAAATTGCCACTTCTCTAACAATTCCCACTTCTCCCAAGTGCTACCCGCCCACAAGAAGTCAGGTCGGAAGAATCGCCACGTCGATGGGGTTGGATGACGTAAACTAGTTGACGTCACGCACCGAATTTCCGGCGGCGGGCGGCCTTCGGATCCCGAGGAAGGCGGGGCGGAGGCGGGGCGGGGCGGGGCGGGGCGG
>PVJX010052078.1:0-10079 GCA_004027295.1 Dolichotis patagonum | reverse complement strand
AAGAGCACTATTTCCGAAACAGATCAGCCAGGTCCTTATGCTTCCTGTTCATGTCAAACCATCACACTCCTTCCTGCCTCTAACGACAGAGCACCCACACTTCCTAGTCCACCCATCCACAATATCACCACCTCAATCTCCTACTTCAATGTTCACTCTCCAGTGGTAGAACATCAGTGCTTTACATTATTTTCCTTCCTGATTAGTGTTCACAATACAAACACAGTGACACAATGTTTTTGAAATGGAGAACAGCCTGTCTGTTCTCCCATCTTCCTAACATGTACTGCTTTAGGTTCAATCTCTGGCTCCATTCTGTCTGTTTACCTTGCTGGACTGAGGCCCACCCAGGAGAAAGCATGAGGTCCCTCAAATACTCTCCAGGACTCTCTATCGATATAGTACTTACTGCACCCAGAGTTATGGTCTTACTGCAAATCTAAACACTAAACACCTCCCTCAGCCTTTGAATGGCTCTCCACTGCACTCAAAACCAAACTTATTCCCAGGCTCTGCAGGACTGTTCTGGTCTCATCTGTTTCCACACTTTCCTGGTCAATACTTTCCATCTACCCTGGCCCAATTTCCATTCCCACACCAGGCTTTCCCACTTCTAATCCTTTGGGCCTTACTTAGCTGAAATGTCACCTCCTTCAGGCAACCTGCTCCCATCACTCTACTGAGGTAAACCCCCGACTTTCCCATTTTCCATTTCAATCCTTCATGTGTGTTCTTCAGTGCACTTATTAAAACTTACAAGGCCCTGTATGTCTTTCTGTTTGCTGGCTGTCTTCCTCATTGAAGTTACAAAAGCCACAAGTGAAAAGAAAATGCTATTATGTTGACAGTGGTGGCTCCAGCAGCTGGGCACAACACATAGGCAGTACAGAGGAAATACTGTCCAAAGAATAAAAATGGAGCTTCTGCTCCAAGTCAGCTGCCTTGACTTGCTTAGGGCTGCTGTTGGGGTCACCAGAGGTCAACTCACAGGCCCAATTATCCGAGGACACTCCCAGGTCTTCCAAATAACACAGGGGGTGGCATCATCTCTGAAGTCCAACCTTCATCAAGCTGCCATTCTGGGGAACGGTGGTGCTCCCAGCACCTGCCTCAGGTCTTTCTCTGACCACACCCAGCCGCGGGCAGCATTTACCCCAGCAAAAGAGCTTGCGCCAGCAGCGAGAGGAGGAAGCGCCGGCGGAAATCCGAGGGAGGAGCTCCCTCTTAATCTGACACATGCGAGCTCCGAGGCCAGGGGAAAGAGCTGCATCTCTCCCCCAGGCCGCCTCGAGGCAGAGAAGACTCGGGACAGCAGGGACCAGGAGCCGGGGACCAGCAGAGTCCCTGCCCCAGCTCAGCAGCGAGGCCGACCGGAAGCCAGGAATGCAAGCATGCAGTCTCGCAGGCCTGAGGCCTGGCCCTGGCCCGGAGGGCAGCACCGCCTGTGGGGTCCCGGGGCGAGCGGGGCGGGCCTGACAGACAGCCAAGATCAGCCAGCTGTGTAGGTCGAGTCCACCAAGCGCTGGACTCTGCACTCCCCGTAGCGACGGAGCGGCCAGGACGCAGGGTCTGGCGCCTAAAGGGGGCGCGCCAAGGGAGCATGGCTCTGGAGGCGCGGGTTCGGCGTCCCCAGGCATCTCCTGCGGGGCTCAAGCAGAGGGAGGGCGCCAGCCCGCGAGGGCGCAGGGCCGGCGGGTCAGGCTCACCTCACGGCGGGCTGGTCGGATCACCGTGTGCCGGAACTTGGACACTTTGAAGCGGTTCATGGCGGCGGGGACCGATTGGGTGCAGCCTCAAGGACTAGGGGTGTCGACTCTCAGGTGCAAGCTGAGAACCCCTGTCTCCCGCTGCTGGCGGCCCCACCCGCCGAGCTCCGCCCGCGGACACACCCCGACAAGACCTCCGACCAATAGCAGCCACCTGCGACCCACATCGCCACGCCCCCAAACTGCCGCTCCTTCCGTGCGCCAGCCGCGGGCCCCGCCTTCCGGCCAATGGCTACTGAGCCACTCCTTGTGGCCACGCCCCGAAGCCGAAAGGCCACCGGCGGGGGTGGGAGGTCACTTGCAGTTTTGCTGCCTGTCCCCAGACCTGTGAAGCGTGTTTGGGGACTTGGCCATCCGCAGTCTCTCGATTTATAGAAAAGGAGACTTTCTACTGGGTTGATCGCGCCCTACCGCATTCTCTAGCTGCTCGAGTAGGGAAGCCAGAAATTAGCTCCATTTCGGAGACAAGAAGCTCTACCCTGAGGGTGTGGCGGCGCATGCCTGTAATCACCACTAGCGAGGTTGAGGTAGGAAGATCGCTAGGAGTGTGAGGGCAACCTGGGGTACAAAGTGAGTTCGAGTCATCCTGAACTGCGTAGCGAAACTCTGTCTCGAAAAGACAAAACAAAAAAGCTCTCCTCAAGGCAAGAGTAAAAGTGGAGTTGTAGTTGCAAGCACGAGACCTTGGGCTGATCCTTAACACCAGGAGAGAACCAGTTGCTTGCTGCAGATCACACAGGAGTCAGTTCAGTTGTCACTCAAATATCTGTCCTCCCAGCCTATTCAAAAGCCTATGAAAGGGGCCCAGGATATTGTTTATCAGCACAGCGCCTGCCTGGCAAGCCCAAGGTCCTGAGTTTGATTTCTGATACCCACAAAAATATATACATAAAAAAAAAAAAAAAAAAAAATATATATATATATATATATATATATATATATATATATATATTGCATTCCACCCTGTTTGGGCCAGATGACTGCATGAGAGCATAGGGTCCTTCAGCGGCCATGTCCTAGTCAGGCCTCACCAGCCCTTGTGCATAGTGGGGTAGGACTTCACTAAAGTCAGTTTACAGATAAACAGAGAAGGCAATCAGAAAAGATAGGGACCCAGCACTTGGGAGGCTGAGGCAGGAGGATTACTGTGAGTTCGAGGCCATCCTGGGTTACATAGTTCAAGGTCAGCCTGAACTACAAAAACGAAACAGGCATAGGCGATGAAGAATCCTTTAAGTAATGATCTGCTCAAATGGGCTGCCTGGCTTAGCTCCCCAGCAAGTCCTGAAAGAGCACAAGTTTATTCTTGCAGTGACCATTTATTCATTTCTTTGAAAACTGACTCCATGGCTCCAGTATGCTTTTCTCTTTGGAAGGGGCAGGACACTTGCGCACATGCTGTCTGTGATAGTGCTCTCTGATCTGAGGACTGTTCTTGTAACTCCCAGCTGGAGAATTCCAGCAAGTTCTAGGCCAGTCTGGATTACACAGTGAGTTCAATGCTAAGCTTAACTGCATAGCAAGATTCTGTAGAAAACAAAATTTAATTAACATCTTTGATTTCCACAGAGTAAACTAGGATGCTAGTTGAACTGACTGAAGCCTAGGATCCAGAATTCTAATAAGCATACTGGGATGACAAGTGCATGTCCCACATTCATCTGGAATCCAGTCACTTTGTTATTATTATTTATTTATTTACTTATTTATTGAGACGGCTTCACTATGCAGTTCAGGCTGGACTTGAACTCACTTTGTGGCCCAGGCTGGCCTCAAAGTTACAGCCATTTTCCTGCCCTGGCCTTGCAAATACTAGGATTGCAGGCATGTGCCACCATACTTGGATCCAGCAGCTTTGGGAAAGGCATCACCAGTACAGTCTTGAATACTTGAATCCAAACCACTCTCTGCATCTCAAAGAAAAAAAAGGAAAACAGAGGCCCATTCTTCCCCAGAATTCTACCCTGGAACCTTCACTGGCCGCTGCAGTTGCCAACACCTATGGCTTCACTCTCTGCTCCCAACTTGTCTACTTCCAGCCAGTTGAACAGGTTCCAACTAGCTATTGCCTACATTTGACCACAGAGGTCTTCCCTCCAGAGCCTTCTGCTTCTCTATCCTGGTCAGATGGTATCATCTAACATCCACCTGAGAAGACTGTCAGCAATTCCTTCTGAGTTCCACATTCTGACTGAGGGAAAATTGGACTGTCAGGCCTGTTGAATGAGTTGCCATGTCATTTCCCAAAGGTCTTACCACCTAGAAACCTAAAATCAGTCAAGTGCTTCTCAAAGACATGAAAGAGTGGGGCAAAAAACTCATCACCTACTATTACCCAGAAATCTGATAAAAGTATCTAATACCCATAAGAAAATCCAGTCTGGTAGATGACCGTACCCTTTGGCTCCCCCTCCACCTGCAAGACACAAAAAATACCTGACTATCCAGGCCTACCTCAACCTAAACCTCTCCTCACCCTGTCAGGGCTGAACAGATAGGACAGACTGAGCTCTATCAAGTTGGGCCCACAACAGCCATGGTCATTGCAAAAGTTGGGCGCAAACCTGTGACTTTCCTGGTAGACAATGGAACAGAACACTCTGTCTTTAAAAGTTCCCTCTGTCAAAAAGTTACCATCACTGGGGCAATTGGGACTCTTGCCTCTTGCCCTTCAGCCAGGCATAAACTGGTACATTGGGAGGACATCTCGCCAGATATGAATTCCTGTATAAGTCAGTTCCTATACCACTTTTGGGAAGAGACCTCCTCTTCATGTTAGAAGCAACTGCCTCTTTTGCACCAAGCCAGTCAAGCCTCTGTCTCATTTAACCCTGAACTTTGAATTCTGTTTCCTGAGAGGAAGATGACACCTACATCAGCCTGAGATAGAGAACCATAATCCTGAAATTCTGAAAATTCTCCTTCCAGAGGTGTGAGCTCACTTCTAGGCCTGGCCATCAACCATGTCACCTCAACACAACCCCAGTTGCTGCTGTCAGATGTCATGGGAGACACAAACAGGCATCCAGCCATACATCAGTCTGAAAGACTGTTAATCACCTTGGGCAAGATCTCCATGCCATCAACAACACAGCCATCACCTTACATTCTATGGTTCCCAACCCATTCACTCTTTTTGGACTGTTACTTAATTGCTGTTAGGGTTTGGGAACTCTACCACTATTTTGGGGGAGGTCCTAGCAACAGATTTGGCTCTAGGACAGCCTGTTTCTCTGTCCCTTCCAGCTCCATCACAGTACCCAGAGAAAGAAAAAAATGAGGTTTCAAAACTACAAGATGTCTATACACTTTCAAACTGTTAAAACACACCTCTACTGCCTATAAAGTCCGTTCAAGATCTCTGAGCTGCCAGTGCCTCCTGTTGCATCAGTCTTCTGCCACCCACAGCCTGCTGGTACATTTTGCATCTGTCTGCCTTTGATTGGTTCCTGTGAGCCAACTCCTCTTCACCTTTAAATGAAAAGATCCCAGTTCTTTACCCAAAAGCCAACTGACTTGGACTCAACCTCTCAGAAATTAAAAAACTTGTTTACCTTCTTTAGAGATGCCCTCACAGCTGACCTCACTAGTTTACCAGCACAAAATATCACTACACTTCTGATTAATAACACCCAAGCTCCCTGCTGGAAAGACACAAAATCTCTGCTGCAATGTCTGGCAGAAACTTGTTATAAGAAAGAAACACTGCAAATTTTTTGGAGCTGCTGGCTTCTATAGAATCTGGATCCTTGAGTTCGCAAAAAACAATGATGCTTATTCAGACTATCAGCCCCTGGGAGCACCCAGTGGCCTACCAGTACAAATACTTTGGTCTAGTTACTAAAAGATGCCTCCCCCTCTCTGCCCAGGTAATAGTTCCAGTTACAGTTCCTGTTACTTTGGTTTCTTAGAAATGGCTGATCACTACGATGCATATTGTAAGAAGTAATCCCCACTTGACAGGTCATTCTGCCTATGTACTTAGTGCTTGATTATCCCATATAAGTCCTAGACCACCAGAGATCAGTACCTATTATTTTAAGAATGATCCCAATCAGTGCCCATCAACATAAATAAATCTGCCTCTAAATCCTGGATGTCATTTCAGTGTTTCTGTTTGCCATAACACTGGGATCACAGGCATTTGCCACCATACCTAGCATTTTCACCATTTTGAAGTGTACAACTTGGTGGCATTAAGAATATTCACAATAAGCTGAGCATGGTGTTGCACATTTGTAATCCTAGCACTCAAGAGGCTGAGACCAGAGGATTGTTACAAATTCGAGACCAGCCTGAGCTACGAAGTGAGCTCAAGGCCATCCTGAACTGCATAGTAAGACCCTGTCTGAAGAAGAAGAAGAAGAAAAAGAAGAAGAAGAAGAAGAAGAAGAAGAAGAAGAAGAAGAAGAAGAAGAAAAAGAAGATTCACAGTGTCATACAACTATTACCACTATCAATCTCCAGAAGTTTTTTATCATGCAAACTCTGAGTGATGTGTGGTGGTACAAACCTGTAGATCTCAGAACTCTGGAAAACTAAGGTAGGAGGATGAAAAATTGGATCCCAACATTGGCAATTTAGCAACTTAGTGAGGGCCTGTATCAAAAAACAAAAAAGTGCTGGGGATGTAGTTCAGTATGAAGTCCCTGGGGTTTGATTCCCATTACACAAAAAATTTTTTTAAAAGAACAATCAGTAATGAACTTTGTTTTGTTTTTGAGATAAGTTCTCCTTATGTAATTTATTATTGAACTCACAATAATCCTCCTGCTTCAGCCTTCTGAGTGTGAGGACTACAAGAATGCATCACTATGCCCAACTGAACAAGAATTTGGCAGTCCAAAAAAGTTCTCATTCTGAAAAACTCAAAAACACTTCATCTAAGTGAAGGAAAGGGATTAACAGAAAGAAAAGAATGATTAATGGGAAAAAGGACAAAAAATCTGCACAGAAGTGTAAGTCTTGTGATACATCACTAAAATTTTAAACTAATGTAAAAGAAGTTTCCAGTTTTATGTCATTTTAATCTTTCAGTAAATCACTGGTTTTCATAAATGCTAGTTTTTGCAAAAGAGAAATGAATGAGGTCAGCTGCAATACCAACAATAGATTCCTTAGGTCTACTTTTCTGCCTCTGAGCTATTTATGCCTAAATTCCACTTTGTTCATTTCAGGAGCTAGTATACACTTATCTCAGAAGTGAACAATTTTATTACTAAATACATTTCAAAAATGGGGGAAAACAAAAAAAATGGGGGAAAACATCGTTTCTCAGTGTGACAGTGTACCTTATTATTTCTTTTGTTTAAGTGGAAATGTAACAATTTGTTCTTGGGGTTCTGCTGTTTTAAATATACCTAGTGGGGTGAGAATATGGATCAGTAGTATGCCATGCCAGCATGTGTGAAGCCTGGGTTTGATCCTCAGTACTGCAAAAAACAAACAACAAGGGCCAGAGATATAGCTCAGTGGCCCAGTACCTGCCTGGCAAGTACAGAGTCGTGAGTTAGATCCCTGGTAACAACAAACAAACAACAAAACAATTATATATATATATATATATATATATATATATTCCATATGTATGTTCTCTCTCTCTTTCTCTCTATATATATTCTGTATAGATATATACTGAATTATTTTCATTTCTTGTAATAACATACAAAGTATTTTACCAGTGAGAAACACAAAATGTAACTTTCACTGTGGTAAGTCACAAAGAACATCTCATAGAAAAGCCTGTTTCCTGGGGGAATGGTTTCACATTAAGGTCCCAGGAGATTCACAGCTTTATTCACAGCATCTGTGATCATTTTTTTACTTTAAAAGTGATTCTCACCAGGTGTGCACACCTGTAATCCCAGCATTCAGAGGGCTGAAGCAGGAATATCACTGTGAGTTTGAGGCCACACTGAGCTACATAACAAGACACTGTCTCAAAAATAAAATAAAACAATACAAACAAAACAAAATGGCATCACCTTGTACACCTATAGTCTCAGTTACTTGGGAGGATGTGGCAGAATTGTCTTAGTCTATGAATTTAAGCCCAACCTGTGAAACATACTGAGATCTTATTATCCTTTCCCCCAAGAAAGCAACTCTTGTTTTCCCGACATTTGCAAAATATTGCTTAAACTTTTTGTTTGGGGTTTTTGTGTGTTTGGGGTGTGTGTGTGTGTGTGTGTGTGTGTGTGTGAGTGTTGCTTTGTTTGGTTTTCTTTGGTGGTACTAAGGATTGAACCCAGGGTCTTTCCACTGAGCTACAGCTCCAGAATTTTTTTGGTTTGTTTTCTTTTGAAACAGAGCCTGGCTAAAGTCACTAAATTGTGCAGGTTGGGCTTGAATTTGTGTCCTCCTGCCTCAGTTTCCCAGAGTGCTGGGACTACAAGTATGTACCACCAACACCCAGCTCATTGCATACATTTAATACTAGTTTGCATAGAAGAGTATTTAGCTTTGAATTGAAACTACTGTGGGTTTATTTAAGAAACCTTTTAGGTGTTTTGTTTTATTTTGGTTTTTGTTTAGTTTAGTTTTGGTTTTTTGATACAGGGTCTCACTATATTGCCCAAGCTAACCTCAAACTCACAGTGATCCTTCTGCCTTAGTCTCCCAAGTGCTGGGATTACAGGTACGCACCACCACATCCACCTAGGAGGCCTTTTAGGAAATCCTTAGGATGGTGGTTCCATTGCAGAATACCCAGAGGATTCAGACAAATTGGTTTACCCACTGTACATATCATGCCCTAAAACATACCCCGGGTTTGCCACCACTTTCGTAGGACATCTGGATAACACATTCCATACCTTAGAATTGTCCCTTAGCCTCATAGGGAAGAAAGTAAATGATACAATTAGAAAATAATGAGGTAAGCTAGGTGTCATAGTATATCCCTGTAACTCCAGTATTCTGGGAGGCTGCGACAGGAGAATCACAAGCTCAAGCTCACCCTGGGCAATTTAATGACTTAGCAAAGGTATGTATCAAAATACAATAAAAAGGGCTAGAAAATCAGGTTGGTGTAAAAGGTTCAATACTCAGTACTATACACATAAAAAACAAAAACAAAATTGTCTTTCACAGCCTCTGAAGAGTCTGACCTCCCTGAAAGGGCCCTGCTTTATAGAGTCACAGCTATCTGGCAGCCATGGGCTTCTCCAGCCCCATTAACACTCTATATTTTGGAGACAGGGTCTTGCTGCATATAGTTCAGGCTGGTCTTGAACTCACCGTGTAGCCAATGCTGGGCTCAAATTTGCAGCAATGCTCTTGCCTCAGCATCCCCCAAATGCTAGGATTACAGGTGTGTGCTACCACACCCAGATCCATTAACACTCTTACCTCCCTTTGCCTTCAACCTGGTTCTTTGGGAGATTTAAAGTTCCCACTAGATGTTACAGATCTTACCAGGTCAAATGATCGGGAAAGGACCTGGAGAATTACTGCTCTAGTAAAATGAAAAGTGCTATGGAGGATATGTTTGCAGTTTTATGGGCCTTCTGAAAGCAACATTTGTTTCTCCTTAAAATTTATAGTTTTAAAGAGATAAAGAAGTGGTGGGGTTTTTTTATATAATGGAGTACTACTGTCCCATAAAGAATAAGATTGAGACATTTCTAACTAAATGGATGTACCTTGAGACCATACTCCTAAGTGAAACAAATCTGACACACATTTAAATACTACATTGTTTCTGTGGTGTGAGAAATCAACATATAAATAAGAACCAAAATGTGTAATAGATGTTGGCAAATGGGAAGAAAGTGTTCAAATGAGAAAGGAAACGAGGGGAGGGGAGGAAAGACTGCCAAGAAAAAAAAATTGAAGGAGAAAATGGAAACAAAACTTTTGTAAATAAGGAAGGAAGAGGGATTGAAGAGAGGGGAGGGGAACGGGAACAAAAAAAGAAACAAAATGTATCAGGTACAAGTATAAATTCCCTATGATGAAAGTGATCATTATGTATATCTAAAATGCACCAATAAAATGAAAAGTTAAAATTTTTTAAAAATGCAAAACAACGACAACAAAAATATGGTTTTAGGCTTCAGACTGGAAAACACTGAGCCTGAGGATCTGGGGCTTATGCCCGGACGCAGGGATGTGGCCTATCTGTGGCAACAAGTGTGGGGTGAATCACTGTGTTCTGTCCCAGCCGATGTCCTTGGAAAGCAGGGCAACAGTTCACATGTGACAGTGACAGTGACAATAAATACTTTCCCTTCCTCCCTTTTGTTGTGAGAAGCAAATGAAATTAAGTATGAGAAAGTATTTTGTAGACTGTCAAGGGCTGTGTGACCAGGA
>PVJX010052077.1:0-10084 GCA_004027295.1 Dolichotis patagonum | reverse complement strand
CTTTCATGGGGAAGGCTAGGGCTTTGAGCCTGCCTTTTGGTGTTTCCTTTTGTCATTTTTCTATATTTCCTTACTTTGAGCATTTTTCCAAAGCTTTCTCTGCATGTGTGGCAAATTACCTCTTACACCCTCAGTTCCTGGAGGGGCAGTGGCTCCCCCACAGGCTCTTGGCTTCCTCACAGGGTCCTAACTCCCCTCTGTGGGCTCCTGGATCCCTAAGTTGTAAGGCAAATGCTGGGTGTGGTCAGCCCGGAGCCTGTGGAATCTCAGGTAGGCCAGGCCACCGTGCTTTGTCCCAGGCTGGTCTCCAGGAGGTTCCCTGTGAGTGAAGGGTGGGCCTACAGGTCCCAAAAAGTCAGGCCAGAATGTTGGTTTCTGAAAAGATCTGGGTCCCAAACAGACCTGGCCAAGATGCCAGTCTCCACAATATTTCCAATCCAAACAGCCTGGGCCTACCAGTCCAAAACAGTCACACCAACATGCAGGTCTGTGCAGACTTTCGATCCAAACAGCCCAGGCCACTCTGCGGTTCCGAGAGGTTAGGGTCCCAAAGAGACAGGCCGTGATGCTGGTTTCTGGGAGGCTTCCTGGGGGTGAAGGGCAGGGCTATGGGCCCAAACAGACATGGTTTAGATGCGGGTCTCCAGGCAGTTCCCTGTGGATGATGGGCAGGCCTACCAGTCCCAAACAGTCACGCCGAGATGCAGGTCTGCGAAGACTTTCAATCCAAACAGCCCGGGCCACTCTCCAAAGAATATTTTTAAACAAAATAACTCATGAAGGATATTAATGTATATCATTAGAACTACCAGAAGAAGCAAAAATAAAGAATACATTAGCAGAAAAGAAGAGACAAAGGTTTTTCATGCCTCTTACAATATATCAACAAAGAATCTAAATGAACACTATATAAGTCTCAACTTTTGTTAAATTTATGAAAACTGTATAAAATATAAATTACAAGGAACAAAGTTTAAATATTATAATACAAAAATGATGAGCACACATGTTCCTGTCAGAAATATTGTAAATCAGAAAAAAATACAACATCTGAAATGGTAAATTTTTTTCTCTCTAAATTCCTATTAGCAGTTCAAAGATCTTTGAAAGATGAGAGTAAAAATGATCTTTTTGGATATGCAAAATCCAATAGGCATTTACGATAATTTCTTGGAGAAAATGTTTGTGAAGAACTTTATTTGAATCTCATAAAAGCCACTTATGACAAATCTACACATAGCATTATATTAAATGGTTAAAAGAAAATATAATATGCTCAAAAGAATCATATTAAATTGGAAAAACAGACAGAAAATTTTCCTCTAAAATCAAGAACAAGACAAGGCTAGACACTACCACACCTTTGTTTAATATAGTACTCAAAACATTAGCAAATCAAGTTAGAGAATGAAATAAAATGAACACATATAGAAAAAAGAATTCAAGCTATTGCTATTCTTATATGATATGATTCTTTACACAAAAGTTCCTCAAAATTCCACCAAAGTGCTTCTAGACTTAGTAACCAAATTCAGCAAGGTAGCAAGACATGAAATCACACAGAAATCAATGACATTCTTAAACAGCAATTATGAACCCATTGAATAAGAAAGTAGGAAAACAGTGCCTACCATTCACTATCACAAAAAATTAAATACTTAGGAATGATACTGACCAAAGAAGTAAAACATCTCTATAATTTTAACTATAGTGCTCTTAAATAAGATTTTAAAGAAAACATCAAAAAAAGGAAAAATATTTCCTGTTTCCAGGTAGACAGGATGAATAGGTTCAAAATGATCACATTACCAAAACTCATACATACACTTCATATAATCTACTCAACATACAACAGAATTCCTCACAGAATTAGAAAACAGAATGTTAAATTTTATGGAAAAATGACATACCTCTCTACAAACTGTGAGCTGACATAAAACTTTTTTCCTTTATTTGTAGATGTCAATAACAAAAAAAGTAATCAAGACACTTTAGTGCCAAGAATGGGGTCATTTTATGTTTTTTTCTCAACAATTTTAAGAACTGGTTTGCAGGACAAGTTTGGAAAAGTTTGGATATTCAGCCTGGAGCAGAATTCCTTGGATTCTTTAAGCCCTACTTAATGGGAGATTCTGTTCAAAGTTCAATGCTGATAGAATGCCTTGTAAAGATCAGGCTAAAAACACTTCAGGTTGGATCAAGGACTGCATTGGCTTTTGGGACACAGACTACGTGTGTTGTTCTTTGGCATAAAATTTGTCTTGATTTTGTTCATGCCTAGAGACTTTGTTTGAGACTGAGATTAAAAGCACTGTTGTTACAAATCTTGTGAAAAAAAATTTCATGACACTCTAATATTGAGGCAGCAGCATGACTACTGTTGTGTTGAGAATCAAGAGCAAAGAGCCCAGAAGAATGATTTAAAATGTTCTGAGTTTCACCAAAGGAAGTTTCAATGAAGTTACAGACTGTTAAGTTGGAGCCGAAGAGAACTTGGTTGCTGAGAAGGAAGAAGCAATAGGAAAGATGGCCTGACCACATCACAATAGGCAGCAGGACTCTACCTTTTGAAACCTCAAATGTGAAAATGCAAAAGACTTTTCTTTTATAAGAAAAAGGTTGAGGAGGGAAGACATGAAGACATCATGATATTTACCTACCCCAATTGATGAGTGAAACTCTATGCATGGAGGAGTGCATGGGGTCGTGCCCAGAGCACAGCTTGCAACCAGGACACATTTTTGGTGAGAGGCAGAGTCCTCAAGGCTTTGAGATGGCAATTGTCTTGCCCACAGGAGGAAACTTCACTATGCAAAATCAGAAAATGATTGCCACGTAGAGGGAGCTGTATGGAAGTTCTGAGTTAAGGCTATAAAAACTGTGTGGAAATTTTTATTCTTATTTCTATTGTTATCTTGGTTTTTATAGTCATTGTGATTTTATTTCTTTGCTGGATTTGAGACATATTGAATATTTTTCTAATCTATGTTTTTATTAGCTTGTTCTTTCTTTTTTCTTTCTTTTGGTTGTTGCTACTTTGGTTATGCTACTTTATGGGCGTTGGTTCATGATTGCCAACTAAGTTTCAAGATTTTCTTCTTTGACCTGATCATTCTTTTATTTGTTTCTTCTCTGCTACTTGTGGACTCTCTTCTAATTCTTTATTTTATGTCTTCTTTTCTTTATTATACATCCATCTTACCTTTGCTTTTCTTCCCTATACCTAATAGCATAACTATAACAAGGGATTATATCAATTAATTACAGAATAAGAATTAATCTTTAGTATAAAGTAAATTGTACAATTTAATGGCATGTGTGAGTGATCATTAACAGTATTAGGCTTTGAGAATCCAAACAAAATTACTGACAAATATATTAATAGGTACCAAGTGTGGAACAATCCTTCTCAATCCATACACTTCTAACTATCTACATACCTCCTCTTGCTTATGTAAATACTTTCTCAAGCCTGCTCAATACCACACCTTTGGCCTAAATATTTAAAAGTTCTAAAGAATTTCACTTCTGATATACTATTTTACCTATTGATATTTATCTGACCCAGCTCTCTTCACACTGGCATACCCCCTTTCTTTATCCCTTTATCTTCCCCTGGGGCCAACATATATTTCTCAGATGAAGCACATAAAACAGTATAAAATAGTATGTAAAAAAAGTATTGACAATTGGGTGAAATTATCAAAACTAATGTGGTGTTTTTTGTTTGTTTGTACCAGGAATTGAACTCATGACCTCATGCTTGCTAGACAGGTACTTATGCCTCTGAGCTAAATTCCTCAGCCCTTGTTTTTCTGTTTATAGGTCATGTATGTTTCAATCTGATGATGCTATCATAACCAGTCAAAAATCTCTCCCTACAACACAGTGACAAGGTCCAGCCCATTTAAGTGACATAGATTAAAATGGAAAACAAAACCTCTGGACAAATAAAGCTAACGGCATCAGGAAAACAGACCTAACTAAAGAGGTTATCATGTCAACACTAAGCGCACTTTGCTGTTTTTAATATCAACCCTTTATATCCCACAAAAAGTGCATTAAAACCAGCACAACAAAATGCCTCTAGATACGCTCAGCTCTCCCAAGGCAGAATCAAGCAGCAATGGTGGAGAGAAAAATAAACACCACTCTACAGTGCTGTAAGAAATTATTAATAAAAGAAAGAGAGAAGAAATTTGTAAGAGGCTGTAACCCAAAAGATAATTAAAGTATCATACGAACTAAGCAATATAGTTGTGGGAGTAACTCAGTAGTTGTGCAAGTATATAAGACACCACAGAAAAGTAAGTTCTAACTGCAATGGTGTCTTTGCTATAAATGCTGCTTTCTACAAAAGTTTAAACACAAAAAGAAACAAGAAATTGCAAACAGGAAAAGACAAGTCAACAAAATACACCCCAAAACTCCCAGTATCCCCAAAGCTAATCCATTAGGGATAGTAAGAGAGGAAACCAAAAACCACACACCTATATTATTCAAAATTATATTAGTAAAGACAACAAAAAAGATAAATAATGTATTTAACAAGGTCACAGAAGCTGTAATCGTGCCTTAATTCATGAATGATTCTGTTCACAAAAAATTTGCTTTGCAAACAGAAGCATTTTGAAAAATTTTGCTTCTGTTTGTGAACTACTATAGCCAGCAGAGATGTTTCTCCATTTTACAAATTTGCTTTACACTCTGTTGGTTTATTTCTTTTGCTGCATGAAAGTTCTTTTAACTGATATGATCATGTTTGTTATTTTTTAGTATTACTTCATCTAAAACCAGAGCTCTGTTCAGAAAGTCCTTGCTAGGCTTATAATTTAAAGAGCTATATCTCTATAAATTATAACCAATTAGGCTGTGTGTCTGTTTGAATATATATTCTTTGATTCATTTTGAATTTAGTTTACATGTGGTGAGAGATATTTATCTAGAGTCAATCTTCAGCTTATTGATATGCAGTTTACCGAACACTACTAATTAAAGATGCTGTCTTTTCTCCAGTGTATATTTTTGGCAACTTTGTCAATGATCAAATAGCTGAAGGTGCTTGAGGAGGAAGTGGTATTCTCTGTACTGTTACATTGACCCTCATATCTGTTTTTGTGCCAGGACTTGTTGTTTTCATCTCTATAGCTTTGTAATATAACTTCTGGCTGGTATGCTCGGCTTCCTGCTTTGCTCTTGTTACCAAGAACAGTTTTTGCTCTTCTGTGGCTCTTCTGTTTGCATCACAATTCCAGGATTATATTCTCCTATTTGGTGAAGAATGATGTTGGTATTTTGAGAATGATTGCTTTCAATCCAGATTATCAATTGCATAAGTGTGGCTATTTTAAAAATATTGGCTTGGCCTATCCAAGAATAGAAGATATTGTTCTATTTTCTAATCTCTTCATTGGTTTTATTTCTACAGTACTGTCATTTATGTTGTAGAGGTCTTCTACTTTCTTAGTTAATTCCTAAGTAATTTTTCTTGGTGCTATTATAAATAGTACCTTTTTCTTGATTTATTTCTTAAATGGATCATTACTAGAGTGTGTGCAAGAACATTACTGATTTTGGTGTGTTTATTTCATAGCATGCTACATTTCTGATTTTGGTTCTTAATTATGAGAGAAAGTTTTGGTGGATTATTCTATGTACAGGATCATGACCTCTTGAAATAATGATAATTAAAAGTCGTTTCTCTGTAAATATCCTTTTGATTTCTTTTTCTTACCTAATTTCTCTTGCTAATGTTTCAAGGACTGTGTGGGGCAGAACCAGTGATACTGGTGATAGTAGGGCTAATAGAATAGAAAAACTTTCAATTTTCACCATTTAATATAGTATTGGCAGTAGGTTCATCATAAATGGTTTCTATCAGATTAAGATAAAGTCCATATATTCATATTTTCTTCAGTGTTTTATTTGTGATCTATATTGAATTTTGTTAAAGGTCTTTTCTGAATGTATTGAAATAATAATGTATTATTTGTCCCTGCTCCTCTTTTTGTGCTGTACTACATTAATTGATGTGTGCATGTTTGTGCGTGTGAGTGTATGTGTTGAAACACCCTTGCATCCCTGGGATGAAATCTTCTTGGTCATGATGTGTGGGTGATATTTTTGACGATTCGCTGCATTCTGTTTCCACTATGTGAGGATATTTGTATTCATTAAAGAGTTTGGTCTATTTAGCTCACTTTTTTGTTTATATACTTGCCTGGTTTGGGGTCAGAGTAATGATAGTTGAAAAGAATGACTTTGGAAGTAGTAATTCCTTATAAATTTTATTGAAAAACTTGAGAAGTATTAGTGTTAAAACTTTCCAAGTGTTTTGAGGAATTCTCCAGTGATCCCATCTGGTCCTGGGATTATTATTATTATGTCTGGGAACCCATTCATCTCTTCTAATCACTTCTGTTTTGAGGCATACTCTGTGGTTGTGAAGTAGTTTTTCTAATAGTTTAAATTTGAGAAGTGTTCATTGTAATCTCACCTTTTTGATTTCTAATTATATTTATTTGGGTCTTTTCTCACTCCTCTTTTGGTTAGATTAGCTTTGTTTGTGATTTCCTCTTTTCATTGCTAATTGTATTAATTTGGGTCTTTTCTCTATTTTTCTTTGTGATAATATTAAATATTCTGGATTCATGTAAGTTTAATGAGTATAAAAATCAGCTAAGAAAAGTTGTATTTTTATTCATCTAAAAATCAATTTTATTACTTGATGCACTTTTGGTTTTGAGATAAATTTTATAGTCTAATTTTCAGTTTCACCAAAGATGTTGCTGTGATTTAATTCATGTTTGAATTTTGAAACAATTGCCATTTTCAATATATTGTGTCTTAGAGTCAAGAAATGTTATCTCTGTCTCTCTATTTATTTAATTAATTTCACCATGACATCATTTTTCTGATGATAATTTCTGTTTATATTCTTGCATATATTTGTTATTTGTGTTCTTCACTGTATGTTTGCTGTTAGTGTAAAGAAATTTTAAAAAATTGATTTTCCCAATCTGATAATAGAATATAAAAATAAAACTGATAATACAATTCATACAGCAATGTGTCATATTTCATTAGTTCCAGCAGTTGTTTTTAAGAAACCCTGGGGTATGCTAAATGAACTAACATAACCTTCAAGTAAGGTCAACAAAGATACTTCTTTAAAATCTTCATTTCTTTCTGCATGATTATAGACATGTGGATTAAAAAAACAGAATAGAATCAGCAGAAACCAGACTAGGGACATTCAGCTGTTTGATCTTTGATAAACGGTCCAAGAGCATACAGTAGCATTTTCTCTAATAAGAATGCTAGAAAAATGAACAGATGTAGATAAATGTTATTCTTTGTTATTTTCATAAAACCTGGCATTTAACTGTACTATTTTTCTTCATTTTCAGACCACATTTTCCCCCTAATTTTTAGCTTTTTAATTTTATTTTAAAGAGAAAAATAGCCATCCATTCACGCACTCTGGGAGGAGAGAATCAGGCCTCACCAGGAGATGATCCCTGCCTGAAAACCAGCACCATAGACAATCCACTGCCAGAGTAGGTGCAGCAAGACACAAGGCTCTCTCTGTGAGTCAGCATCCTTTGTGAATGCTGGAGGGAGAGAAAGCGATCCCCACCTGGAAACCAATTCATTTTTTCTGTCTTGTTGGGCTGGGTTTTATTCTCTTTTGTTCTGTTTCATTATGTTAAATCTGATGGTATGAGCAGACATTTAAAAGATAGCAAGACATATTATGGTAGCCATTTTGGATTTACTATTGGCTTGTTTTGAAGACCTTTCTGGCATTCCTTGTTTTGTTTTTATTGTTTCTATTCATTTGTGTGATCTGCTTGACTTTTACTATGCCCAAAAGTACCTTCAGCTATTTTTGAAGGCATTATGGTGTTACAAAAAGCAAATGCATTATGGTAACTACTGTTGATTTTGTAGGATTTTGAAGTCCTGTATCACTTTGCTGGTTTATTTTGATTGGTTTTATTCTGTTTTATTTTCCTTGGTTTATCCTTTTAAATTAAAGCATTAAAAATTAAAGAAGAATGAAACAGAACAAAAACAACAAATAACAAAGAGACATACAAACAGCAATTGCAACAACAAAAAATCCAAAATAATAACAATATATACTTTCAAAACAAGATGATAAGAATTTAATGATTGTAATATTGCATATTGTTATCTTCAAAAGAGTTGCTTAGATTACCAGATGTAGACATGCAAATTGATCTAATCATATGAGTGTTAACTGTTCTTTTCTAAGAACTGATAGAATTAATCATATAATCATCTTAGTATTTTATGTATATGTAAATGAATTTATATCTTTTCCCATTTCCCTTCCTTTTCTTCTTTCCTTTATCCTAGTTATTTTTTTTCCCTTTTAACAGTTTCTTACATTTTCACAACATATATTGTTGATTTTGTAGCTTATTTTCTTTTTAAGTTTCTTATACTGGTGAGGCAATACTGTCAGACCATTTTTCTTGATATATCCTCTTGTCCTTTTACTATCCTTCACATATATAGTGTTTTATAGACTTTGAATATAGCATAGGGTCATAAAAGCATTATATATAATTTTGAACTTAAATCTTTTAAGACTTTTTTTATGTCCCAGAATTTTGTCTGTCTTGGTGTCTCTTATATTAAAAATGTATATATTTTGCTGTTTTGGTGTGTGGGATTCTTGATAAATTTTGACTTTTATTATTGTGAAATAAATTCTGGGTTTGAGGAAATGTTCAGCATTTATTTATACTATGTTTGATATTAAAAACTCTTCTACTCATTTTCACATGATGTTTTTTCTCCGTCCCTTTGAAAGTGCCCTCACTTAAGAAAATATAGACTTTTTTTTTGGTGCCAGGGAGCCAACACACGACCTCGCGTTTGCCAAGCAGGCACTCACGCCACTGACCTAAACCCCCATTGCCGAAAATACAGACTTTAAAAAAAAACAGACTATGGTAATCTTTGCTCTTCAATTGGACAGTTTAAATCAGAAGTAGTTTAGGTAATTATTGACATGACTGGATTGAGACTCAACTTTTAATATTCTATATGTCCTTCATGTTTCGAGTGTGTGTGCATACCAACACATGAACTTTATTTTTTCCTCTTCAACTTTGAATTTTGCAATGATGTTAATAATCTAATCATTTGACAGTTTTGTGATATTTTTGAATTATTTTCTATGCCTGCCCTATACACAATAATGTGTATATCTAATTTCCCTCATTTTACACAAAATTAAAACTTCATAAAAACTGCCAAAAGTTTCAACCCATACAAATCCATGTATTCTATCATTAATGTCACATGTGTCACATTATCATAAAACAAATTATCACTAGACTGCAATACATTACTTTATGTGGTTATGTTTATTTTAAAGATTTCAGAAAGAACACTACCCTTTTCTGTTTGCCGAGATATTGCAATATCTGTTCTATCCATTAATGTTCCTTGGCATTTAAGCTTGTGTAGCTGGTTTACTTCATTGAAAGATTTTTTTAATTAAAAAATATGATGTACATCCATTGAGTAGGCCACAAGACCTATGTAGCAGTTCTTATTGAAGTATGTTTGTCATAGGCAATAATGACATTCATCTTTGGGAATTTGTACATATGTACTTCATATTGATCATTTTTATTGCCCCTTCCCTCCACCCTTGCTTTTACTCCTTCTCATGGATCCTCTTCTCATTGCCACCACTCTATCTGCCTATTTTTCCCATCATCTGTCTTTTATGTTGCTTTACAAATTATTTGTTTTGGCTTTCTCATATAAGAAATAGTGTGATATCTAAGCTTCTTTGTATGATTTATTTTTCTTAGCATTATGGCTTCAAATGAACATATTTTAATGCAAATGACTGATTTTGATTATTCTTTTTATCAGTATGTTTATTTATTTATTTATTGATACTGGGGATCGAACTCACAACCTTGCACTTACCAGGCAATTGCTTGAGCCACTGAGCTAAATCTCCAGCTCTAGTATGTGTTTTTAGTACATAATGATTACATTCATTGTGAGGAGTTGGTACATGTACATGATG
>PVJX010052076.1:0-10084 GCA_004027295.1 Dolichotis patagonum | reverse complement strand
TAATTCTTTCACTATATGCATGGCTTTATACTATTGTGTTATGTTTGATATTATTGTAATTGAAACTATGCTCAACTATAGCAGAGTAAGAGATATGGTGTTAGATACTGTTGATGTCCAGTTGACTTAATGTAAAGTACTGTGTTGCCTATGTTGTCCTGTTCTGATCTGTTCTGTACTGCCCCCTTTTGTTTTATTCCCTTTCAAAAAAAAATAGTAAAAATACAATAGTTACCCTTATTCAAGAAGGAAACATTGCAAATCCTCTCTTGCATGCTTAAAACTGCAAATAGCAACAGATTTTAAATATTTTATGTTTTTTTCTATACATGCATATTTATGATAAAGTTTAACCGTGAATTAGGAAAACTAAGAGATTAACAACAATGACTAATAATAAAATGGAACAATTGTATCAGCATACTATCATACGTCATATGAATATGATTGAAATACCTTACTCTCCTCTACTCATCCTTTTTCATGTTGTGATGAGATGAAGTGAGGTGGATGACAGGCATTGTGAGGAAGTATTAGGCTAATATGTAAGGGATGCGTGAACACAAGCATTGTGATTCTACAATAGTTGATCTGTTAACTGAGATGGGTACTAAGTAACCAAAAGGTGAATAGTGTATATAGCCTATAGCCTACATATGTTGGACACAACGATGATTCATGTCCATGCAGGATGCAGCAAGAGAGCCACATAGATAGAAGTTTCATTATCTGGTTAGAATGGTACATTGTTTATCATTTATGAATTATTTGTCTTTCTAATTTTCCACCTTATATTTTCAGACTATGATTGTCCATGGATAACTGAAACCCTGGAAAGCAAAACCATGGATAAGGAGGACCACTGTAATATCAAATAGTGATGAGGAAAACAAATAAAAATCAAGGAGCTTTCTGATAATGAGGAGGTAGTATGATGTTGCTCCAGCGTGAAAGTGCAAAATTTGGAGGAATAAAGATCTATGCTCCAGGTCTGCTTGCACCACTTACTAGCTGTGCAATATTAGTCATACCACTTAATTGCCTGATTCTGGTTTCTCATCTCCTAAATAGTAACAGTGCCTACTATATAGACTGTAGTACAGACCTTGAATTTATAATACTCAACACATGAAAGATTGAAGTAGAAAGGATATGGTGTTCAATATATGTCAACACCTTTATCCATGGAATTCACATGAAACTAAGTTTATAATCAACTGACTTTACATTAAGTAACCAACCTCAATTTTTTGGATAGGCCCAGTGTAAGTGCACACACACACACACACACACACACACACCTGGGGTGAGTATGATTAACACTAATACATTATTTATCTCAAAATATTTAAAGGAGGAAATGTAAATGTACTCACCATATGAAAATGATAAAAGTTCAATGTTATAGTACACTAATCACCTTGAATTGGTCACTACCCAATGTACACATACAGAAAAACATTATAATATGCCCTCCTACATATATACAAACAGCATGCCTCAATCTAAAAATTTTAATTTAATGAAAAATAGAAGAAGAAGGAAGAGTGGTCAGGTAGGAGAGATGCAAAGGAAGAAGAGACGGAAGGATTCAAAGTGTCAGAGACACTCGTTGGCCCTTACTGACTTGGGAGTTGGAGGAAAGGTACTATGAAATAGGGAATGTAGGTGGTCTCTAGAAGCTAGGATCAAGTTTCCACTGACAGGGAGCAAAGGAATCAGAACTTTAATTCTACATCCTCAGGAAGTGAGTTATACCAACAACCATAACAAACAAGAAAATAGATTCGCCCCCAGAGCTTTCAGAAGAGAATATGGTCCTACTGACACCTTTGTAGCCCAGTGATCCCTATGTCATATTTCTGACTTTAAAAACTATAATAATAATGTTTGTAATGTTCTAAATTGGTATCTAGACAGTGCTAAGTTAATAATGGCATGATTTGTTATGGTGGTGGTAGAAAATGAACACAAAGAAGTTCAAGCTGTGCATGGCAGTATATACCTGTAATCACAGAAATCTGGGAGGCTATGGGAGGAGGATCACACATTTAAACAAGCCAGGGCGACTTAGTGACTTAAAATTTTGTCTCAAAAATTGAAAAAAGGAGGCTTGGGATGTAGCTCAGAATGAAGACCCTGGTTCAGAAAAAGAATATTCAGTGATTGATAGCACTTGCTATTATTTATGGTCATTGCAGAAATCTCAGAATTGATCAGTCGTTATTGTTTAAGATTCTTGATGTCACACTAATCTGATGCTCTTGAAAATCAGTGCATGGTGAACAACTTCAATAGAAGCTTTAGATCTCAAGCATGGTAAAGGACTAGAACACTATCATAGTTCAGAGGTAAGAAATTTAAGCAGGTATATTGTGGTATGAGTTGGGAGGAGATAGGAGTTGTTTTATTTTTTTCACCTGGGAAACAGTGATAGATATAGTATATATCTAAGACATTGCTTCATGTAAAATGAGCAATTTATTCCTTTCAGCTTCTGCTACATTTCCATCCACAAAATATCAATGACATTTCATAGGACTGTGGTGAGAATTTAAATGAGATACTGAATGTAAAAAGTGGCATATAACTAAGTACTGTCCAGGTATTAACTATAGGTGTTAAGTTGGTCTTTGTAAGATGTGCTGATGGAGTAAAATATTTCTTATTTAATGTCAAGTCATGATTTTCTGATGAAAAAAAAATCATAGTGGCATAGCTGAAGATTTATATATACTTATTGCCCTTTTATGGAATCCAACATAGTGATTGTTGGTTCAGATTAAAAATGTTTAAGAAGTTTTTCTGTGGTACCTTTACTTAGATCATTCATTTTACTCAAACCATCTCACATCTATCCTATGACATAGGGGATACTGTTTACCCATTTTATGGATGTTAGGCAAAAATCCCACTAATAATATTTAGCTCTGAACCTAGAATGCTATTTTAGCCTTGGTATATATACATATCATATCTTAATCCATTTATCTTCCCTTTCCTTTCTTCCCCAACCTCTTTTCCTCTAGTCTTACTTCCCCTTCTCATCTCCACAAAGTCTATCTCTCTGTTTCCTCTAATATTTTATTTTACTCTTTAAGTTATTTATATTTTGGATTTCTCATATAAGACAAATCATGCAATATTTAACCTTCTGTGTCTTAACATTATGATATCAAGGTGTACCCATTTTCCTACAAATGACCCTTCTTTATTATTAATCCCACTTTACAGGTGAGGAATCTAAGGCTTAGGAGCAAAGATCTTGCCCATGTTTATGCAATAATCTGTTGGCAGGGCCCGGATTTGAATTCAGGTCTATGTGAGTCCTTAAATCCCTGTTATCCAGGCAAAAACAACAACCCTATGGTACAATTCCTTTTGAATGAACTCTCTTGCTCACACTTAAGGTTTTACACTGTATAATAAGACAAGTAAACATGGAAGAAGTCTGTATTTTTTAAGTGATAATCACATAAATTATTCATATGTTTCCATTAGATAATTGTTTATTTTCAAATGACTTTCACGTGCTTTATTTGCATAAACTCTAGCCAAGTGCTTCTAAGATTTTGTTAGGAAAATGAATGACTGGAGATCTTCATTAAAGGCAGATTCTGAATCAACAGCCCTGGGGAAGGACCAGTTATTTTGTATTTATAGATAGTCCTTCAAGGAGTGTCTTTTTAAACTTATAATACCACCACTATAATGCAGAAGTTCTTATTATTCTTGGGTATGGTAGATGCATATGCTATATAATTACTGCACAATCTTCTATTAGTGTCACGGCAGCTCCTTGGGATGGAACAGACATTTATATTGGTGTATTTCCTCAAACCTAAAAGAAATTAGTGTGAGATTAATGGAAACCCAGGTTAAAGAATGTAATCAGGTAACAGTGGTCCCCTCACAGACTTTTCCTTTTCCTAATGCTCTTCTATAAAAATCATCTGCTTTGTCTTTTCAACACTTGCATTAATTTTTCAGAAAATGTGTGCATGTGCATGCACATGCGTGTGTGCATGTTCTTAAAGCTGCTGATTCAGAGCCTGAGCATACAAAGCAACAGCCATAGTTACTATAGCCTACTAGCTTCCAGTTCTCAAAACTATTAGGACGAAGCAGAAACTCTCATTTCCACATGCCTTGCTGTTGGTAGTGTAAGCCAGATGGGCTACACAAATGTGAGAAGCTAAAATTTTGTCATGTTTAATTCTGACCTCCATCTGAATATGCTAGCTGTAGGGATGTTTCATGTTTTCTTAACTAGCAAAATAGGAGTGTGTGTGTGTGTGTGTGTGTTTTGAAGGGAGGTTTTGTATTGGGTGAGAAGATAAGTCACAAAAATATACCAATAACATGTAATATTATATGTAAATACCAGTATAGGATGCAAATACTAGTAATTTGGGACAACTTAGTTTCAGATTCTTCTGTTTCTCGGAAAGAACTCCAGAGAGTTTTAGCAAATTTATTCAGTATCAATCAAGAGATGAGGTACTGGTTTGGGTTTGTCACTAGCTTGTTGTGGGATTTAGGTAGGTTATTTCTACTCTGAGTCCCAATTTCCTCCATAGGTGACACTGCTAAGATTGCTACTTCTTTTTCCCCTTCATATTTTCTTTGATTTTGCTAAGACAGAAGCTGGGAGGAACTTCACTGGCTAACGTCATTCAAGGGCCAAATCCACAATGCGTAAAGGAAAACAAAACCCAGGAAACTTGCAAAATTCCTTTGACCTATGAACTTCATCTCTCACTTAACTGTACCAGCATTTATTATTTGTAAAAGGCATCTGTCCTCACTCATTTGAGGATGATGTGCATGTGTTTTATGAGACCATGGCTGAGTCATTCAGGGATCATTCCTCACTGGCAGGTGTGACAGGATCTCCTGGTCTGAATGGACAGGAGGCTTGCGGGACACCTCAACAGGAAAATTCATGAGTTTTAAGAAGGTGACACTATGGATACTTTAGCTTCTAAGTTTTGGACATGATTGCTAGCCTCAGTTTAGCACTGATTTGAAGTTGAGGAGCTGCAACTTCTACCTAAGTATGGCACCACTTCTGTCCTCAGGCTGTAAACTGTTACACCATTCCCTGAAAACTGGGAAATAACTGGACCAGATTAAGTTGGTGGCATCATGATGGTATGAACAGCTGTTTTGAAGAAAACAAAACATTATGACAGCTATTGCTGATTTAATATCATCCTTTTAGAAGTCCTACCATGCTTCTATTCTTCTACTACCATTGGTTCTATCTATCACATTGTGTCTTATTGGGATTTGAATATGTGTGATAGTATAAACAAAATTTTTTATTGAAAATGAGATATTATAGTAGCCATTGATCATTCTCTGTTATTTGGTTCAGAATGCCCTGTAATTCTTTCACTCTTTGAATGGTTTTATACTATTTTGTTATGTTTGATATTATTGTATTTGAAACTATCCTCAACTATAGCAGAGAAAGAGATATTGTGATAGCTACTGTTAATGTCTGGTTGTTTTAATGTAAAGTACTGTGTTACCTATGTTGTCCTGTTCTGATCTGCTCTGTTCTGCCCTATTTTGTTTTATTCTCTTTAAAATAAAATTTAAAAAAAGTTGGTGGCATCATAGGGCACAGCTCACTTTGTGGAGACAAGTCCCACTTCTTGTTTTCCCCACAGGCTACCAAAATGTCTTAGTGTCCTCAGCTGAAAACAACCACCTTTGGCAGGAAGAAAGCAGGCAAAAACGTTTTGGGTCCTCTCCTTCAGCAATGCAGTCATGGCAAAAGACAAATTAGAATACTTGGAAGCAGAATAGAGGGAAATAGCATGACACATTTGAAATATTCATTTGATGATTAAACACCTGAATGGCTTGAAGATTGGAATTTAACATGCTAAGGAGTGAAATGGGATGACAACATTGAAAATGTGCTCCAAGGCTCCCAATTCCCTGGTTCTGTGGAATTCTATCCTGTTTACTTAGTGTTTACATGTCAAATTGCAGACAATTTTAGGATCTATTTTACCTGAATTAAATTTCTGAACTAGTTTTACTCCCAGCCAAAGCAAATACTTTGGATTATTTTTTCCATGTATTTCAAAACATCAGTTTTCCTATTCCTCTCCTCTTTTTCTCCTCTGCATCTCTAATTTCCTGGCCCAACCTACTCTAAGTATTGTGGTTCTGTGTCACTCTGGTTTGGGCTGTTAACTCTAGAATTAATAGAATCATAGGATTAGAGATTTTGTAGCTGAAAGGAGTGCTAGATACTATCTGGTTCAGGGCTCCATGTTGAAGCATACACTAAAGCCAGGTAAACCTATATTAGTGACCTGGGAGGTATGTTAGTTGTGAATTCTTCCATCTGCCCACCTCCTTGTCCTATGGGTAGCCATAGATCAGGACCCACTTCAGTAGCAAGATACAGAACAAAGACCTATACATTTGGCTTTATCCTTGTTGATACTTTGAGTTCTTTCTCAATTTTAAGCTGTTAGTTCTTTCCTACCTGTCTACAATCTTGTCTTTGCTATCTATGGGAAAGTGTAATTCTAACCTACCCAATAATATATTTGGTTATGATTGCCTAAATGAAGTAACAAAATGGGCACCTTTTCAGATTCTACGTGAGTAATCCTTGTTCTGCTGTCTCTCGGCAGTGAATATTAGAACAAATTGCCTGATGCAACATAAACAGTTCCATTTAATGCAGAATCTGTTTCTTTTATTTCCTGAGTTTGAAGGAGGTAACTCATTGTATTTCAATAACATAGTAATAAGTAGAAAGTTTGACAGAAGACCCTGGATGCTTTGGAAGTACAAATTTAAATCCCCCTCCCTCTGTGATAGAAACACAGCCCAGAATGTATGGTAGAGGTTGATTGGAGTCCTTGAAAAACTACACACACTGAGAAAGAGACCATATCACTATATTTCTATATCTCCATATTTCTATATCTATCCATCTTCTATCTGTCTATTTATAAAATTTATTAAAACAGTATCTCCTTGGAACCAACATGTAGATATTAATTCTTTTCTCAACTTCACAAAAAGACCCTGTGAGTTTCTTTTATGCCAGGATATGAATCCAACTTGGTATACTATGTGAATATACTGGCATGCCTTTTAATTTACAATGAGAAGATTTTACAAGACTAGTATTGAGCATCATTTAAATTTTAACTTCTTAATACTGTATAGGAAATGAAAAATGGTGTAAATTAACCACATACCATCAAAAGTCTAAGAAATCAACAATAAATAATTATGAATGTTGATATATAAATATGCCATTCATACTAAATGTCAGAAAGATAAATATATGACATTAGACAAGGGGGTCTGTGTGCCAGCAGAATGTAGTAATTATTCCTCATTTAACCCTAGTGCTAATGCATAGTCTTTAAGGGGAGAAGTTATTGATTAGTCTGTCTTCTACTCATACAATAAACTTGGGTAAAGTTCAGAGATCCTGTCGTTCAGACTGGTTTCCTGGCTCTCCGATTTTCATAAAGGACTGATAACCTTGCTAAACACTTGGTATCACCAGGTGCATGACTGTGTCCCAAACACTAGGGTTAGCAATGGAGAAAAAGTCTTTTCCAGGGGTGCTTTTCAGAGACTATGAAGAAAGATCACAATCTGTGAATTTAGCTCAGTACCTGCACATGTGGGCAGGATCACAAAGATAGTGGTGGTAGAGGTCTACTTTGGATCAAAGATTTGACTTACACCCCCCTCTGCTGCCATTTGAATTTCTTGGTTCTTTTAAAAAAGCCAGGCAAAAGAGTCTGGTCATTTCTTAAATCTGAAGAACATAAAAACAGAAAGAAGGTAAATGGTGTTCTGGTTCCTGTCCCCTCATGAACTTGCACCTTGGCTTCCTGCAGCTAAAGGTGGCTATTGCTGAAAGAGCAAGAATCCACATTCCCACTCCTAACTCAGGCCCATTTTCTGAAGACTTGGGAGCAGGTTCCTTGGAGAACTTAATACTTACCAAGGATGAAACAAATCACTGTCCAGACAGGGGTAGGGCAAAGCTCTTGTTTCAGAGAACATTAGCAAGGAAAATCATATTGTCTTGATTGCTAACATCATCAGTCCACTTAAAGCTCCCTGTCTTATTGCATCTCTCCCTAGTGTCCCAAAACAATCTGTTGCTGGTCTTCTGGTCCCCACCAGCTCACAGCCAGCCAACCAGACAGCCAGCCAGCCAGCAGGCCAGCCAGAGCCTTCCAGCCCACAGCAGTCCAGTACCTTCCTGCAACCCGCATTTCTATGTGCTGGGCAGCATCCTGCTGCCTGTCAACTTACCCAAAGGCCAGTGTTTTCTTGGGATTTGAGTCCTCTGATGTCCGTACACCAGGGTGCTTGGTGCTTGCAGCCTTGTTGGACCTCTCTTCCACGGCAGCTAACAGCGGCAGCTTGGGACAGCCCAGGCGCTGTAGGCTGCTGAGCTAAGGATCCAAGGAGCACAGGGAAAGGGGCGGAATGCAGTGTGGGGTTCAAGTACCGGCTCCTGCTTTGGTTTCCCCCTTTCCTCTTCAGTTATTGCCGAACTTCCTTTTTACTGGCCGGACCCCTCACCTTTCTGCTTAGCCAGCACACTGAAACTCTTTGCTCTGTCCTCTTGCTCTCGCTCTCTTCAGCGGGCTCTGCTTTCTGACCCTAACCTTAGTCCCCTCAAACGCAGGCACTCCGTTCGCACAGCCAGCCACACACTATGAGAAAGAGAAGAAACTGTCAAGGGAAACTGACAAGGATCTCTTGCGCGGTGCTATGAACAGGAGAAAGAAAGCAAAAACCAGCGAGCGAGAGAGCCAGAGCAAGATAGCGAGTGAGCCAGAGACAGAAAGAGGGAGAACCGCATTCACACTCTTACAGGCACACTAAAGGTTCAGCTGCGAGGTAGCGGCTGGCTCGAGCTCCCGCCACCCTCCAATTCTAGACTAGGGCTTTCTGTTCCCCTCTGCTGATGCTTCTGTAAGATGCTATATAGAGAAGGGGAGAGAAAAGAGAAAAGCAAAGAGGGGCGGGGATGGGAAAATCAAGGAGGTGTGCTCCCTTTCTACTCCCCACTCCTACCTCTGAAAATGTCTAACCCTGAACCTTCCTTTTCTCTTCTGTCTGCTCCTGTGTTCCCTTTGCTGCTGTTCTCTTTCTCCTCCTCTTTGAGGTGCCGGGGAGCTTCGGAGAACCCGTCGTGGTTTTGATGAGAGACAGAGAGAGACAGAGAGAAAGAGAGAGCGAGAGAGAGCGAGAGAGAGCGAGAGAGAGCGAGAGAGAGGAAAAAGGAAGAGGAGGAGGAGGAGGAGGAGGAGGAGGAGGAGGAGCAGCAGCAGCAGCAGCAGCAAGAGCACCCTGCTGCCTTGAGCGCTCACCCCCCACCCCCACGGGCTCACTCGGGGCTGGGGCGGGCGGGGCGGGGGAGGAGGAGGGAAAGAAGGAGGATGGGGCAGCCTGCAGGGGTAGCAGCTCCTGCCTTCTCTGCAGCTCCGCGGCCAGGGGTGGAAGAAAACTGCAGCCACAGCCCCAAGTCAGCCCCCGCTGCCCTGTCCCACCGTCTCATCTCTCCCCCCTCGGTACGGAATTTTCTGTTTCATTTGTTTGCTTTCCCAGGCCTCCCCCTCCCCTGGGTGAAGGCAAAGACTGGAGAAGCGCGCGGAGGGAGGGGGGTGTCGGTGGTTAGAGGCTGTGTAAAGGGGCCAGGAAAGACTGGGACTCCTGGCTTGTGGAATCTCTCCTAACACCTGACCTGAGTGCCCCCTTCCTTTGGCAGTGACCTCTGCCCACTCATCTCAACCGGGGCTCTTTGCTGGAGGTGGCTGGGCTGCGCCAGCCGCCATGGATCATACTCTGGGAAAGGTAGCTGAGCAGGATAGAGTAGGTGCCAGTGGCTGGCCGGACAGTGGGGGCTTACCTGGGGTTTTTTTCCAGCGGGCTTATATTCATGCTGTGTCTTGTTCAGCCTGATGCAGGCAGTCCTGGCACGCAACCTAATTCTCCCATGGGTGTCCCTCTTGCCCGTAGGATCTGTCTCCCAAGACCCAGCCTGGATGGAAGCAGGAAGTGATAGCAC
>PVJX010052075.1:0-10012 GCA_004027295.1 Dolichotis patagonum | reverse complement strand
GGGTCCCAAAGAGACAGCCTGAGATGCTGCTTTCTAGGAGACTTCCTGGGGGTGAAGGCGTGATAATAATTCTTTGACAGTCTTATTTGCCAATGATTTCCTTAAGTTGAGTTCCTAGAAATGGTATTGTTGAGCCAAAGCAAATGTTTAAATTTTAAAGCTCTTCCTATAAATTGCCAAACACCACTCTGGAAAGGTTTTGCTGGCTTAATTTCCTGCTACAAACATGATCAGAATGTTATTTCCCAGTCTTTTGCCAGTCTTGGTATTATTAAAATAGTTGCCAAGCAATAGACTCAAACAAGCCAAACTGCTGTTGTTTTCCTTTGAATTTCTTCAGTTCCTAGTTAGTTAAATTAAAAAAAAAAATACTTAGCAATTTCTGTGTTTCTTTTGTTGATCACTTAATCATACCATTTAGGGGACAAAGATTTTTATTGCTATAACTTAATAGGATCCACCCAGACTCACCAATGTCATTATGGAGAGGGCTTTTTTTTCATGCAGAATGTTTGAAGATAAGAAGGATTAGTTGAGAAAGTATTACTGTTTACTGAAGCAGAAATGGTGGAAATCTCAGAATACTGACCACCAGGTTTACTTATAACTTCAGAAGGTCTTTGGCTATGCTAATCATCTTTAATTTGCACAATTTGGTGTTTATTTATTGCTAGTTTTAAAAATTCAGATTGCCTTTTAGATATAATTCTAGGTCCAACAGTCCTTCTGGCATCACATGATGAAACAAACATTTCTCTCCTCCAGTTTATATGGGGTGAGATGAAAAAGAATATGAAGGAGGTGATAGAGGTGTGTTCACCAAGCAGTTAATGCCAGGCACCAAAACAAATGCAGCATGAATTTCCAGTGACTTAATCCTTTAAGATTTGTTTTGAACACATGCAAAGTCTAATGAACATTGGGTTGCCTGAGCTCTTCCTGTGCCACATCTTACGGGCAGGACTAGGAAATAGACAAGCATGTAAGTGTTTTACAAACATTTAAGTCTATACCACAAGAGGGCAGAGTTTTCTTATTTCCTCATTTCATGTTTAGTATGGGTTCAATATATAGATATATACTATATGGGCCCAACACATATACTCCATATATTATATGACTTAAGTTATACTAATATATACTTTAATATTATATTAATATAATAAATTATATATATATATGCTCAGAGTTCAGTATATCTTCTGTATCATTGTTACCACCAGCAGCTATGACAGCAGGATTATCAATGTTAGTATCATAAATCTCATCATAGTGAATTTATTTTATCCAGTCTTAGTACATTGGTCAATCTTGGTGGCAAGCACTATACTTGAGTTCTTTTAATTGTCAAGTGCTGTGAGGTAAGCTATGTGCTTCACATAGCTTAAGTAACTGGTGTCTGACTCCAGATCTGGTATTTTTAGCCATTATAATATATGCCCTTTGTGTTAGTTTCCTAGGAAAGCCATACATTGTCGTGCACAAGGTAACATTTAAAAAAAAACTTAAGTTTGTTCCCTCACAGATCAGGAGGCCAAAAGTCCAAAATTAAGACACTGGCAGTTTAGTTATTATGAGCTGTGATGCTATAAACATGGATGTGCATGTATCATCGTAATATGATGTCTTTATTTAGGAGAAATACCTAGAAGAAGAATAGCTGGTGAAATGGAATTTCTTTTTTTAGTTTTTCTGAAGAAACTCCATATTAATTACCATAGTAGTTGTTGTGGCTTGTATCTAGATGTCCTCCCCAAAGCCTCATGCACTACTAGGTGGGGCTTTACAGAGATGGTGGTATCTCGGGCATGTGACACTGGGACTAACAGTGTGTGGTAATAAATTAATCCACTGAGTGCACTTAGCGTAGTTCTGCATGATGCCACCCCAGAGTCTGCATGGGATAAAAAGGAAACGCAGGCTTACTGCTTGCTGCTTGCTGCTTGTTGCTTGTTGCTTCCTTCCTGCCATGCCATGGACTGTTTCTCCTCTGCAATGACCACCTGTCATGTTGTCCTGCCTTGGAGCCAGCTGGTTATGGACTAACCCCTCTACAAACCACAAATTTTTACTTCTTTAACCTTGTGTGTTGGAGATTTTGTCTCAGCAATGAGAAAGTGACTAACACAATAGTTGTACTAGTTCATGCTTCTAGTAACAATGGAGAAGTATTCTTGTTTCCCCTGAAGCCTTGCCAGTATTCATTATTTTAGTTCTTGATGTTAGTCATTATTTATGGAGTGAAGTTGAATCTCAACACTGTTTGTAAAGTTTGTTTTTCTCTGAGGGCCAGAGATGTTGAACAATTTTTCATGTATCTATTGGCCATTTGTACTTCTTCTGACAGGTCTCTATTCATTTCAGTAACCTATTTTTGATTGGATCATTTGTTTTGGAAGGAGTTTTTCTGAGTTCTTTATGTATTCTACATATTAGTCCTCTGTCTGAAATATAGCTCACAATTGTTTCTCCATTTTGTAGGTTGTCCCTTTACACTATTAGTTGTTTCCTTTGCTGTGCAGAAGCTTTTTATTTTGATATAATCCTATTTATTAATTCTTGATGTTATTTCTGGTGTAATTGGTGTTCTCTTTAGAAAATTCTTATTTGTGCCTATACTTTTAAGAGTTTTACCTATTTTATCTTCCAGCAGATTAAATGTTTATGTTTTAGTATTTAAATCCTTGATATGTTTTGATTTTAGTTTAGTATGTAGTTGTTATGGTTTGTGTCTAGGTGCCCCCCTCTACCCCCAAAGCCTCATGCAGTAATGGGAGGTGAGCTTTTCAAAGGTGGCAGAACCTAGATTGATTCATGATTCAATGCTGAGATTAAGTTTGTGAATGCTGTACCCTCCCTAGAGCATGTTCCTTGCATATCATGTAAGAAACAGAAAGAGGCATGTCTCTCTCTCTCCCTCTCTTGTTGCTTTTGCTGTTTGCCACCACCATGAACTGTTGCCCCTCTGCCATCTGCCATTCTGCTTTGGAGTCAGCTGATTATGGGCTGAAACCTTTACAAACTGTGAGCTAAATAAACCTTTCTCCCTTTAACTTTGGGTATTATGTAATTGATCTCAGCAATGAGAATAAAAACTAAAACAATCGTGAATGATACAGGCTTAAATTCAATCCTCTGGATATGTGTAACTAGATTTCCTAACACCATTTGTTTAAGAGACTATAATTTCTCCAATACACAGTTTTGGCCTCTTTGTGAAAAATGAATGTTCCTGGGTTTGTTTCTGCATTCTCTGTGCTGATACACTAATCTGCACATCTGTTGTGCTAGTACCATTTTTTAAAAAAAAATCACTAGCTTTGTAATATAACTTGAGATCCACAATGATGGCATCTTCTGCTTTATTCTTGTTGCCCAGATTACTTTTGCTATTCTAGGTCTTTTCAGGTTCCATATAAATCCTAGGATTGTTTTTCTCTAGTTCTGAAAAGAATGCTGTTAGTATTTTGATTTGCAATGCATTAAATCTACGTACCATTTTTGGTAGTATGGCTGTTTTGACAATATCCAGTCTGTCTATCCAGGAACAGGAATATCTTTCCAATTTCTGCTGTCTTGGTTTCCTTTATTCACAGTACTATAATTTTCATTGTAGAGCCTTTTACTTCCTTAATTAGGTTGATTCCTAATTATTTAATTTTTCTTGATGCTACTATGAATGGTGTTATTTTCCTAATTTCTTTTTTGGTGGGTTTATTACTTTTGTATAGGAATGCTGTAGGCTATTGTGCATTGATTTGGTACCCTGCTACATTGCTGTATTTGGTTATTAATTCTAGGAATCTGTTGAGCGAATTTTTGGGGTTTTCTGTGTAAAGGATAATGTCAGCTGCAAATAATGGTAATTTGACTTCTTCCTTTCCTATATGTATCCCTTTTATTTATTTTTTCTCCTGCCTAATTGCTCTGGCTAATGTTTTTAGTACTGTATTCAACAGGCATGGTGATAATGGACATCTTTGTCTTGTTCTTGACTTTAGAGAGAAAGCTTTCAACTTTTCCCAATTTAATATGATGGTGGATGGCAGTGGTTTGTCGTGAATGATGTATAGTTGGATCTGCTTATAATGTGATAACCAGTAGGAATTCTCTCCCTGAAACACTGTAACCAAATCTAACCCTATCCTATTAGACTTAATAAATAAATAAATTCATTTAGAACTAATATAAAATTATACATTATATAATACAATATATAATTATATATAATTGTGTATATATAATTATGTATATATAATTATGTATATATATGTATATAAGAACTAATATAAAGTCCTTGCAAGAAATGAATTTAGCTTATTTTCAGCCTGAACTTTAGGTATATTACACTGCTTTAAAATTTTTGACATAAATGTCCACTATTATGAAAAATTTCAAATACACATCATTTAAAAACTATTACTATAATGATTCTCCCTGTAAATATCATCCATCTTCTGCTTAGTTGGCAAAACTCTACCATTGTGTTTCATCCCTTTCCTTAATTTTGCTGGAGTCTTTCAAAACAAGTGGCAGATATTATATATTTCACTCATAATATATATTTCAGTGTGTATCTCTATCAGATAAAGATTTCCTTTTTAAAAAATTATAAACACAAATTATTATCACAATGAAAAAAATCAAAAATAATTTCTTAAAAGGTTCTAATGCTAATCTGTGTTCAGTTTTCCATAAATTATATATATTAAAAGCCTTTTTATTCTTTTTTTTTTTTTAATACTGGGGATTGAACTCATGACCTTGTGCTTGCAAGGCAGGCACTTATGCCACTGAGCTAAATCCCCAGCAGTCTTTCTAATCTTTAAAATTATTTTAAAAATATTTATACATTTATAGTGCATAATTACATTCTCCATGTGCAGTTGGTACATGTACACAACACATCCTAATTCTTTTTTCATCTTCTTCCCCCATCTTCCTCTTCTTCCTCCATGACTGTATGTTCCTTTTAATAGTTAATTTGTTGGAATAAGAATCCAAACATTGTGCAAACTATATTTGTTGGGCTCTCTGTGCTGTTTCTTAATATGTAGTAATTCTACTATTGTCTCCATGTCATTTACTTCTCAAAGAACTTTAAAGTCAACACACAGGCACACAGACAACACACACACGTACACAGACAGACACACACACACACACACACACACACACACACACAGACAAACAGACACACACACACACAGACAAACAGACACACATACACACATGTAAATGTGAATTTGTGGCTCTCTTGGAGAAAATATGGAAGACCTGGAATACCTGGCAGCATTGGCTTACATTCCTAAAAGACAGCATTGTCCGGAGCTGAGCAGAGGCTGAAGCTTTTAGCCCCTCCAAGTGCCTCCACAGACCACATTAGTTTCTATTATACTGACCAACTTAGCTCACTTATGTTGCCTTCCAGTACCCCCTGGCTTTGAGGTAGGCACCTGTAATATGCATCTACTGCTCTACTAGGCAATGAGAACTGAATCCTGAAAGCTAACCTGGAAATCCTAAAACATTTCTCATCATTAAGCAACTATTTGTTTTTGTACAATATATTACTTAGGTAGCAACATAAACTAAAATGTTTAAAAATTTTTCAGCAAAGAATAGAATTAATAAAAGACTTCAAAAATTTCCAAACTAACCTGAAACTTCAAAGACTGACATCTCTCTTTTCTTGGCCATTCCAGTTAATCTGCTTTATTGCTTCCCATTTTGTAAATATTTTTGCTACCTATGCAGTGGGTTGATGTTATAAAGGCCAGTAGATAAGGGGTCTTCAGATGCAGACTTGAGTCCTAGTCTTTATATATATATATATATATATATATATATATATATATATATAAGAGAATAAAACCAAATAAAATAAAACAATAGAACCAGTAAAAAAAACCAATGTAAGCGATCCAGGATTTCTAAACAATAAGAAATTGACAATGACTACCATAATGCCTCTTGTTGTCTTCAAAATAACTGCCCATAGCATCAGACATAGAAAATCAAACAAAACAGAACAGAATAGAAGCAATAAAAACAAAACAATGAACATAATGCAGGACTTCAAAACAAGATACCAGTAAATCCAAAACAGCTACCATATGTCTTGTTATCTTTGAAGTAGCTGCCTATGCCATCAGATATAATAAAATCAGGACAAAACAGAATAAAACCAAAACAAACATAACAATGAAAATGATACAGGATTTTAAAACAAGATAAGGGGGAATTAACAATGACTACCATTTTCAGAAGGAGATTTCTCCGTTGCTATACTGCATATCATATCCTCTAAATAGATGATCAGATTATGGGCTTTAGGCCTACAAAGCTAGTCTCCTTTGACAAGTGGGCTATCCTTTTGATTCTGAGAGTCATTCATAAACATGAAGGTAAAACTACCCATCAGGGCTGTTGTGAAGCTCAAATAAAGTAACAAACAAGGGATTAATTTGTAAATTTTATAGCTGTGTGCTTAAACAAGTATACACTGAATTATGTATAACACCCTCTTTCATGCTTCCAAGCATTTGCTCTTTGGTTACCTTTCTCTTTAATGTCCTTAAAAATTAATTGGTAGTTGCCTGTGGTCTCCAAGCACTTTATGCTTATTTCTTTATAGCATTTTCCACACTCTTTTAAAGCCATTTATTCACATATCTGTCTTCGGGGAAATTCTAAGCGCAAACCACAATTTGTCAGTGCTTGACATACAGCTGACCCTCAGTAAGTGTCTGTTGAATTGGAATTGATTGTTTTGAACAATTATATCTTTGTGTCTGCTTTGAAAGACAAAGTCTACATCTATACAGTTATTTAGGTATATCTTCTGGTAACTGACCAGTTTTGTTGGAAGCTTATGATGGGATGACAACAATGTTTCAACAATATTTCATGAAATATTCATGAAAAGGAAGTTCTCTATTTTTAAGTAAATGAGAAAATTTCTTGAGTACACTATCTGTCATTTAAACTCATTAGCAGTGAGACAGTATAAATGTGGAATGCTTAACATTTAAAGTACTTTTTCCTGGAGAAAACTCGAATTTCCAGTGTTCATTTTTTGGCTGTAGTTCTCTGGTTCTCTTGCTTAACTTAAGGTTTCTTGCTCTTTTACAGCTGGTATGCCATCCACCCAGTCAGCATGAATAACACCAATCACCTTGTAAACAGTGATAATGTGGGCTATGCAGCTTACCTTTTTGAGCAGGAGAAGAACAGAGGATATCTACCTGGCCAAGTGAGAACTGCTATCATTGAAATTTCACTCATGATTCCCTTAGTGTCACCAACCATACAAGGTTTAGAATACTTGACTCAGATTTCTAGAATAAAGTGTCATTATGGATCACACATGTGCTTGGGTGGGAAGAATTTGCCATTCTCCCCAATAGGAATTTTAACAATGATTACTACATCATTAGCTCTTTGTGGCAGATACTATTTATGACTTCATAAAATTGCAATTAGTTGCATAAGGAAAAGCAAGTTTAAGATTTTGTGTATAATAGTTTTTGAGCAAGCTGAAAATATGATAAACTGTCTTGAGGCTAACTCTGTTTTCAGAGCTATAAATGTATTAAGAACTTTCTTATTGGTATAAAAAGCCTGAAGAGGGACAGGTCTTATTGGTCCAGGCTTTCCTGGTAGTGATGAAATTACTCCCAAATATGTTATTCTGTTTTCCTGTAATAAACCCTTTGTCAGTCAGCATTTCATCACAGTAACAAAATACCTGAGATAAAGCACCTTAAAAGAAGAAAAGGTATATTGTGGCTCATGGTTTCCATCCGCGGTCACTTGGCCCATTTACTTCGGGCTTGTGACCAGGCTGAACATCATAGTGGGAAGGTTGTGGTGGAGCAGAGCTGCTCATATTATGGTGACTGGGAAGAGAAAAGAGAGAAAAACAAGAGGCTGGGGTCTCAGTATGCTCTTCCAATATCTTGCTTCCTCTGAAGGGGCATTGCCTCCTCAAGTTTCTGCTATTTCCTAGTCGTACCTTCAGATGGGCACCTAGCCTTTAACACGGGAACTTCCAGGAGGAGGCTTTTAAAATCCAATCACAACAGAGCCTAAGATAGAGACAACCTTAATCCATCAGACTTATGTTGCAAATTTGAAGCCAATTGAGTGATCAGACATAGCAGGGGCAGGAAGCCAGGTCATGTACTTGCAGGAAACTTTCTACCTCTGAGCAAATCAGTGACTGTGTCCACCTGCTGATAAATTAGTGGAAAGAGGGACCCTGCTCTGCTTGATTGCTGTGTGTAAGCACTGGATGTGGGAGAACACAGGATGGGGTGAGAGTTCCACACACCTACAAGGGGTATTCCATTACAAATATATCAGCCCTACTAACATTCAGTCTGATTTTCTAGCTCCTTGGTTGATAATACGCTTTCTATTTATTCTCTGTATTGCAGGGAAAAGAGGTTCTCACTTATGCTCACTTCCTAGGTGCTAGGCACTTTGACAATGTCTTTTAAGTATCAAAAGAGGCTTATGATCTGCAATGTGTAGTTATCTCTTTCCTTAAGAAAAATTTAGACATTTAAGGTGGAATGGTTAGAGGCTGACATCCTGAGCAGGCTGAAGATAATAGAAACAAGATCCACAGAGGGCAGGGTTGGACAGTGGGTGGTGTGTTTGGAACAGGAAAGATTGTAGTTGCTGGTTTCTTTTTAAGCCAGGGGACATCTGAGTTCTGGAGAAAACGCCAGAGACTAGAGTGATGAGTCAGCATTTTATAACTTCCTGCTGAAGTTGCTCGTCAAAATGTTTCTTTCTAGTGTGAGCTATTTCAGAAATTTAAAAAAATGTTCTCAGAATATTTTACATCTTCTTTCTATTGTTCTGAATGAGTAGTGTTTGCATTTTAAATCAAAGTCATTATGGGACTGAAGAAAGCATAAAAGGTGATGGGATGTTTCTTTTGGCAGGGACCCTTTGTGGCAGCCTTTGCGTCATCAGCTCTAGGAGATGTGTCCCCCAACATTCTCGGCCCACACTGCATCGACACGGGAGAGTCTTGTGACAATGCCAATAGCTCTTGTCCCATTGGCGGGGTAGGTAATCACAGCATGTGAGATCTTTACTTTTGCACATCATGAACACTTCATGCTTGGGTTTTAATATTTATCATTGATTTTGCAAGTGTATTGTCCTCAGTGTACATTGGTCTATGGGCCTCTACTACCTGCTGTTCTCTAAAGCACCTGCACAAACTCACTACATTTTGAGTGGGTGAGATTATGGTTTGCCATTTGGTTGAATGTTAAGTTAAATGTGGAGACTAAGTATCTGTCACCAAACTTGGGCAGTCTGAAACATTTTGTTTTTGTATATTTGAAGTTGCAAATTTACTCCCAAAACAGTCTGCTTGAGGCATTTCTCACTGAATAGAAATCTATACAATATAAAACATATAAAGCAAAATTTCTTTCTCTTTTAAAGTTGCAAAATTCCTTGCTGTAAAAATTCAAAGGACAGGGGCCAGGGATTTAGTTCAGTGGCATAAGTGCCTGCCTGGGGCTGCCGACGAGCATGCAGTTGTGAGTTCGATCCCTTGTACAAAAAAAAAATAAATAAAATAAATAAAAAAAATAAAAAATTCAAAGGACAGGAACAAATTGAAAAGACCTACTTGTCTTCCTCTCTTCTACCCTTCTCTTTTATTGGAAGTTACTATTCTCTCATCATTTTCTGCGCCTGTTTATATATACATAAAAAATATTATGACTTATTAATGGATTTATGTCTTTGGTCTATGAAATTTGCCTTAGATATCTTTTTTTGTATTTAAAGAGGAAAAAAACAAAACAAAATAAAACAGAATAAAGGGTAGCGACAATACAGTATTTCAAGGAAAAAAGGAGGAGTACAACAGCAATAAAACCTAAGAAATTATTACTTGACTAATTACATACTGACTTCTTTGAAATAGTTGTTCTAATTACAAAGTTAAAACATGTAAAGTAGACATTCAATCAGTGAG
>PVJX010052074.1:0-10085 GCA_004027295.1 Dolichotis patagonum | reverse complement strand
ATGTAGAGTGTATGAGACATATTAGTATTTGGAAATATAAATATTGGCAGGTGATGGAGTCTTGAGAACCTGATCATGGTATGATTCACCTATCATTGAACACTGGATTATCAGGTTGTTGGTGAGGAGTTTTGGTATAAGAGGGGCTATTTTGCTGTCCACTTAGTGTCTCATACACAGTGCCACCACTTTGTGTAGATCCAGTGTGAAGAGCTCTCCTTATACCAGCAGAGGCTTGTACCAAGCTCTCGAGTGACTAAAGAACAATGATAATGAACATGATCCTTCATAACTTACTCACTCTGCTCCACCTATCCTGTTCCATGCACAGAAAATGGACTCAAATACCTACTAAGTGCCATGAGTTGGACTACATTTTCCCTATAAAATTGCTAAGGTGGTGACCCATTCTCTTACTGCATTAATGCTGACAAAAAATTGTGGAAGGTAAAATTATTAACATTCACAATTCTGCAGAATGACAGCTCCTTGTTCATTAATGAGTTTTGGACTAAACCAAGTTATTGCTGAGTTGGACCACTGTGTCACAGGAAAGATTCCAGAGACACCTCTTAGGGAGGCTCTGAAATGGTCAGGCCAAAATAATCAATCTTTGCCACATGAGGGTAATTTTGCTTGTATGCTGAATAACCCCTCGGGTAATATTTCCTCTAATGTTTTAGATTCTATGGATAATAAATTTGTTATAATGATTTGAAATTATTTCTCCATGTCACTATGATTATCATATAGCTGTTTTATGCACATCAGGAATTTGTCTTCATACTCTTGTGGAACTTATGTCACTAGTACTGCACTTCTGCATTTTCTCTTCCTTGCAATTTTCCTTCTTCTAAATGTTGCAATTAATTATTTTCTAGCAAAATGGATATTCCTAGGAAGTGTCCTGCTTACTTGAGGATACACACTAAAGCACTGGGTGAATTATTCCATGTATTTGCACAAGCAAATGATCCTGCAATGAGCCAGACAGAGACACAAATATTTTTAAGAATATTTGAATTCAGACTGAAATCTCTGGAAAAATAGACATTTTGAAAGTGTGCTTCTCACACAGGATATGAACAGCAATGTGGCTGTGGGATTGGAATGAGGTCATCTCAGAGAGTGTCTTTGTAGAAAATAAATATAGTTCATTATGCACAAGTGAAATTGAGTTTACTATGTACAACATGCTGCTTTGAAGTGTATCTGCACAGTGGAAAGCAACCACTGAGCCAATAAAAACACACATTGTGTGCTTAAAACTGTAGAATGATTTAAGATTTCTCAGACATAAAATCAAGGACAAGGAGTGCTCAGGATGTGCAGGTTAGGACATGATGTAAAACCAAACCCTGAGCCCCTCTGTCCACAAAGGAGCATCACTATCAAACTAAAACATTAGTAGTGAGGGATGCCATGAGAAGATGGGAACCCTAGGAGTGAGGGGCAAGACACTACCCGTTTCATGCCTGTATCCAGGGACCACTGCATCTCTAATGAGTTATTGAAATTAGAAACCACATCAAAAGGAAAGAATATTTTATTATGTCTGAAGACCAAACGATCAAAGGTACACCTGTAAAGGCTTCCCACACAGTGTTTCTGAATTTTCTGATATTATAAAATATATCAACAATAAAACACTAAAAATGAATGAAGAGCTAAAGAATCACTTTTAATGAAGAAGAATTTTCTGAAGTTTCAAAAGTGAAACAGCAGATTATAACTATAGGCACTGGAATAAGTATACTCTCAGGGCAGGAATCATACCACATTCAAAATCTATGATGGAATAAATGGCATTATGTTGAAAGTAGGATAGGAAGAGAATACACCACATTTAATGCAATGTAATCATGGTTCTATTTTTTTAAAAAAATTAAAAATCAAATATTAAAAAACAAGCAACAGAGGTTTCATGTGCGTGGAATTGGCTGAAGCCCTGTTAAGGAAATATTCTTATTGTGCAGAGTGTTGGGTGGTGCCTGTAAAGGAGGTGGGTGTGAAGAAGAAACAACTTGGGACATTTGAGAAATTCCTGGAAGCCGGCAAAGATATTGGAATGGGGTCTGTGTGCAGCACTGATTGCATTTCCAAGTGAAGGTGCAGTGTGAAGGGCTCTGTGGAGGAGTCCAGAGTAAAGCAGGCACAGGGTGCAGGGAAATTTCTTTTTCAGCCGAGAGAAAATAGACTCCTTAGGAATCAAGAGTAAAAAAAGGTGAGGAGTGAATCCTGAAAATACCTAAGTGACAGATTTGAGAGTGTGGGTGACATAAGAAGGAATAGTTTGAAGGGTAGTGAGTGTCACCCTTGTCTCTGTTGGGTAGCAGGATCTACCTAGGGATTTTCCAGCTTGTATTTGTCTCTGGCATCGAACTCTGAGTTCAGTGGAAATGGGCTCCCCCTGTAGATCACACATAAAACTGCAGGGAAGTTTATGCCCCAGCTTTCACTGGTCTGGTCTCACCTGTGGTCTTGCACAGTAATACATGACTGTGTCCTCGGAAGTCACAGTGTTCAGCTAAAGGGAGAAATTGTTGGCTGTGTCAGCTGTGATGGAGATGTGGCCCTGGAAGTTGCATTACAGTTTGTTCTCCCTGTGAAATAACCCATCCATTGTAGAGCTTATCCAGGAGGGCGGCAGATCCAATTCCACTGTTAATTACTAGTTACAGAGCCCCCGGTGTGAGTGCAGGTGAGGGACAATGTCTCCTCGGGCTTCACCAGGCTGGGTTCTGATTCTCAAAGTGTCAGATCAGACAGCACACCTGAGGACAAGGGGAGGCATGGTGAGTTATTCCTTTCACATGTCCTGACCCCCACAGAAAACTAGATACCCCCGAAACCCAGGGTAGCTGCCACTAGATACATAAGGGTCCACCGCATCTCCATGTTGCCTGCAGGATGGAGAACTCCAGTCTCAAACTGCTGGCAACTGAGATTTCTTCTACCAGCACCTAGGGTGATTTGAATGTGTGACTTGGGGGCTGTATAAGAGGCAGAGCCAGGACAACACTGCATCCCCACACCTGGCACTGAGTGGTGAGAGCAGCTGCACATGGCACTGCTGGTGTGGGACTCAGCTCTGACCTATCTGTTTTCTCTTTTTTGGCTTTACATGGAGTGTTGCTGTATATGTCGCCCATGTAAAGAATATATTGGGAGTTTCTGTTTGCCTCCTATCAGCCCAGCACTCTGTAGCTTTAATACAAATTTCTGGAGAAACCCTTTAGGAAGGTGGTATTTCTGCTGGTGCTCTGGTCTGTACCTTCACCCCCCTGCATTGTACTCTGACATCCATGTTAGTCATAATTCATATTGACATCTTCTCCAGAGTTTCTACCTACAAAGAGAATACTGTGCTGGCTCTGATACAAGAAAATGACCTTGTGAATACCAACGTTTTAATAGGATGCTGGTCACAAGTAGTTCATATCTGAGAAGCATGTGCATCAAATATTATGGCAGGTGACAGCCAGTGACAGCAAGGCAGAGGAAATGCCTGATGTATTTGAACTGAGTGTCGCTGGTGTTATCAAGTCCTAATAGGTGAGGTCCACAGGAAGGAGGGCAGCCTTGATCTCCATGCAGCACAGAGAGTGTACTGCAGACAGCACAGGGAAGAGCATTCACTCCAAATAGATTATATTCAAATTGACCAGTGCATGAATTAGAAAGGACCTCTACTCCTCATAAGTGCATCTCCAAAAGAAGAGGCCTGCCACCTTGATGATGGTCCCCAAGTGAAGTCCTCACAACACATCAATTTTGTCATCTGGCTCTTTGTGATATGCTCCAAAATATAGACACTCTGCCACTGTCGTGACTTGTGACAGAAGTCTCTACACAAACACAACACTGTAAGAAGATGGTAGGGAAATGATTTGAACAGAGAAAAGACATTCATGGAGCAAAGGATACTGGCATAATCTGTGTGTAGTTGTAATAATCTGTGTAATTCAGACAGTGAGTGATCTCTATTCTTCAAGTGAAAGCACAATGTGAAGAGAAGGAAGTAGGGTATAAGAGCAAATAAACTTTTCAAATTTAGAAAAAACAAAAGTTTGAGTGCAAGAAACTATGTGGCTATTTCAGAGAGTAGAATGGACGTACATAAAAAAAGATTGTCAGAAATATTTTACTCTATTTCATGCCACATTTATTTATCATTTCATGTACTGAAGGAAAGTCAAATATGAGAAAAAAATGCTCTATGTGACAGGGAACAAGAGAGAAATACGGGCAACTCAACCAGCACCTGCAGATAAAAGACATGACACTTTTGCTCAGTAGAGAACTACTCAGCTATAACAAAGGAAAACTTCGAGGCTTTTATAGGTAAAGGAATACAACTTGAGATCAAGCCCAGGTATCAGAAGGTTCAGAACCAGTTAGGGTAAATAGCAGGTTCCTACCCCCAATCTAAAAACTGAGGAAGTTAGTGGGACCCAAAATGTGCAGTGCACCCTATGGGAGTGAAAGGGGAGGAACTGTCTAAAAAAGAAAGGCAGAGGATATTGTTAATAGTGTAACAGGATTTAAAATCTACATTATTCTCACCACTCTGTTTAGATGGTTTATATTCCAGTTTGTCTACTTGCACTAGATTTTAGAGCAAAGACAGCTATCCCAAAAATTGCCGGATATGTTATGGTAATCATCCTTAATGTCCTATTACCTCAATCTGAAGCCCTGTATAACTTACACTGTATTATCATGGTTGATCTCATTTGAATCTGGTTTGTAAGATTGATGTTTTATATTGACTGATTTTATTCAACTGTGTTATGAGTGATAGAATCAAGTCCAAGAATGTAGGCAAATCTGAAGATGACAAGATTCACTAAGATGCCCACTCTAGTTTGATTATTACATGCTTTTGAAGTCTTAAAATGTCTCCAATTTTTTTTATTTTAAAGAGGATAAAACAAAAGAGGACAGAACAATGCAGGTCAGAACAGAACAACACAAGCAACACAGCACTTTACAACAAGACAATTGGATACTAACTGTAGCTACCATAGTGTCACTTTCTTTGCAATGCTTTAGCATGGCTTCAATACAACAATATAAAACATAAAAAAATAGTATAAAACAATTCAAAAGAATGAAAGAATTGCAGGATATTCTGAACCAAATAACAGAAAATGATCAATAGCTAATATAATATCTCATTTACCATAAAAAATTTGTTTATACTATCACATATATTAAAATCCCAGTAAGACACAACATGATAGAATCAATGGCAATAGAAGAATAAAAGTATAGTAAGACATCAAAAAAAGACAATATTAAATCTGCAATGGCTGCCATAATGTTTTGTTTTCTTCAAAACAGCTGTTCATACCATCACACATAATAAAATCAAACAAAACAGAATAAAGTCACTTCAACTGATGAATGAAAACATTAAAAGTCTTCAAAGCAATGTAATGGGGTATCATGATTACCACAAATGCTTATGAACTCTTACCATTTCTCACACTAGGGAGACTATATGTCATATACACAAGAGAGTTTGGTTTATTTCGCTTATGAGTATGGTCTCAAGTTGTGTTCATTTGTTTGTAAATGTCTCAATGTGATCATTCTTTATAGCTGAGTAGTACTCCATTGTATAAAAATACCACAAATTTTTTATCCATTCCTCAGTTGATGGGCACTTAGATTGTTTCCAAAATGTGGCTATTACAAATTGTGCTGCTATAAACATGGGAGAACATATGTCACTGTGGTCTGCTGCTTTCAGTTCTTCTGGGAATATGCCTAGAAGTGGAATAGCTGGTTCAAATGAGACTTCCAAAGCCAGTTTTTGAGGAATCTCCAGACTGACCTCCACAGTGGTTGTACCAGTCTACACTCTGACCAAGAGTGCAGAACAGTTCTTTTTTCCCCACAGCCTCTCCAGCATTCGTTGTTGGTAGTTTTCTTTATCCTGGCCATTTTTTCTGGAGTGAGATGAAATCTCAGTGTGGTTTTAATTTGCATTTCTCTTATGACTAATGATGGTGAGCATTTTTTCATGTATTTATTTGCCATTCATATTTCTTCATCTGAGAACTGTGTCTTCATTTCAGATGCCCATTTTTGGATTGGGTCTTTGAATTTCAAGGGTCTGATTTTTTAATTCTTTATAAGTTCTAGACAGAAGTCCTTTGTCTGAGGGACAGTCCATTAAGGTTTTTTCCCAATTGTTGGTTTTCTTTTCACTCTGCTGGAAATCTCTTTTGAAATGCAGAAACTCTTTAATAAGATGTGGTTCCAGTTATGGATTCTGGGAAGTATTTCCCATGCGGTTTGATTCTTGTTCATGAATTCTCTAGCTACCTTATATCTTCAAGATTTTTACCTGCATTGTCTTCCAAAAGATTTATTGTTTCTGTTTTAATATTTAGATATTTGATCCATTTAGATTTTAGTTTAGCAGATGGTGATAGGCATGTGTCTAGTTTTAGTCTTCGTCATATGGATAGCCAAGTTTTCCAGCAACATTTGTTAAAGAGACTATTGTTCTTCCTCTTTATCAATGATAAGGTAGTTGAGTGTATTTGTGGTTGTGGTTGTATCTTCTGATCTACTCCATTGATCTTCAGATCTCTTTTAATTCCAGTACCATGTTGATTTTATTACAGTAGCTTTGTAGTATAACTTCAAGTGAGGGATTGTGATGCCTGCTGCCTTACCTGTGCTGCTTAGAATTCCCTTTTCTGTTCTAGATTTCTTCTTGCTTTTCTAGGTTTGCTATTCTAGGTTCCAGTTGAATTTTAGGAGTGATTTTTCTAGATCTATGAGGTATGTTACTGTTATGTTGTTTGGGATTGCGTTGAATCTGTATAGCAATTTTCGATGACTGGCCATTTTCACAATGTTTGTTCTTCCTATCCATGAACAAGGGATGTCTTTCCATTTTCTGAGGTCCTCTTTGATTTCCTTTTTCAGGGTATTATAATTTTCCCTGTAGACATCTTTTACTTCTTTCATTAGATTGATTTGTAAGTATTTCATTTTTTGGGATGCTAGTATGAAGGGTGTGGCTTCTCTTATTTTTTTTTCTCAGTATTTTTGTTTTAGTGCATGGGAATGCTATTGATTTTTGAGTATTGACTTTGTATCCAGCTACATTGCTAAATTTATTTCTTATATCTAGGGGACCTTCAATGGAGATTTGCGGGTCTTCTATATAAAGTATCATGTGATCTGCAAATAATGATAATTTAACTTCCTCTTTTCCTGTCTTTACTCTTTTATTTCTCTCTCTTTTCTAATTGCTTTGGCTAGTATTTCCAGGACTATGTTGAATAGAAGTGGTGTAAAGGGCATTCTTGTTTTGTGCCTGATTTTAAGGTAAAGGCTTTCATTTTTTGGCCATTTACTATGCTGCTGGCTGTTGTTTTGTCATAGATGGCCTTTATAATATTCAGGTAAAGACCATCTACACCTTATCTCTGTAAAGTTCTTATCATGAATTAGTGTTGTACCTTATCAAAGGGTTTTTCTGCATCTATAGAGATGATCTTGTCATTCATACTTTTGGCTCTACTGATATGGTGAATTACATTTATTGATTTGCATTTGTTGAACCATCCCTGCATTCTTGAGATTCTTGGTCATGGTGTATAATCTTCTTGATGATTTGCTACATCTTGTTTGCCAATGTTTTATTGAGAATTTTTACATCTATGTTCATTAGGGAGATTGGCCTATAGTACTCTTTTTTAGTTGGGTCTTTCTCAGGTTTTGGTAGTAGAGTAATATTTGTTTCGAGGAATGACATAAGAAGAATTGCTTCCCTTTCAATTTCATTGAAGAGTTTGAGGAGTGTTGACATTATGTCTTCTTTGTATTTCTTGTAGAAGTCTGCAATGAAACCTCCTGGTCCTAAGCTCTTCTTTGTTGGCAAGTTCTTAATTACATTTTCAATGAGAGGAATTGGTTTATTCAGCAGTTTTACATCTTCCTGCTGCACTTTTGGTAGTTCATATGTATCTAGCAATCTGTCTATTTCTTCTGTGTTATCGAATCTATGAGAGTAGAGGTTTTCAAAATAGGTGTTGATGATTGTCTGTATTTCCACTGAGTCTGTAGTAATTTCACCTTTTTCATTCCTTATTGCATGAATGTGGGTTTTTTTTTCTTTTTTATATAATTAAGTTGGCTAGGGTCCTATCAATTTTATTTATTCTTTCAAAGAACCAACTCTTTGATTCATTGATTCTGTGTATTGTTTTCTTAGCCTCTATGGCATTATTTTCTGCTCTGATCTTTATAATTTCCTCCCTTCTTTTGGCTTTGGGCTTGGATTGTTCTTCCTTTTCTAGATGTTTGAGTTGTAGCATCAGGTTGTTTTTTGTGTTCATTCTGTCTTCCTGATGTGGGAACTCAGTGCAATAAATTTTCCTCTGAGGACTGATTTCATTGCATCCCACAAAATCTGGTAAGCTGTGTTTGCATTTTTCTTTGCTTGTAGATATTGTTTAATTTCTTCTTTAATTTCCTCCATGACCCACAGATTGCTCAAGAGTGTATTACTCAGTTTCCATGTGTATGTGAGGTTTTCACAGTTGCTTTTATCATTAATTTCTAATTTCATGACACTATGATCCAATAACATGCATGGGATAATTTCAATTCTTTTGCATTTACTTAAATATATTCTGTGGGCTAGTATGTGGCATATTTTAGAGAATGTCCCATGTACTGCTGAGAAGAATGTATATTCTAATGTTGCTGGATGGAACACTTTATATATGTCTATCAAGTCCATTTGTTCACAGGTGTGACTCAGTCCTGTTATTTCTTTGCTGATTTTCTGTATAGTTGATCTGTCCCTTTGTGTCAATGGCATGTTAAAATCTCCTGTTATAACTGTGTTATTGCTTATTTGATTTTGATTTTTGTTAATATTTGCTTTGTATACCTGGGTGTTCTGTAATTTGGTGCATATATATTTGAGATTGTTATCTCTCCCTCTTGAAATTTTTCTCTATCTAGTATATAGTGACCTTCTTTATCTCTTTGGATCATTCTTGGTTTGAAGTTCGCATTATCTGAAAACAGGATAGCTACCCCTGCTTTTCTTTGGTTTCCTGTTGCATGAAGTATTGTTTTCCATCCTTTGACTTTCAGTCTATGGGTTTGCTTTTGAGTTAGATGGTTTTCCTGTAGACAACATATGGTTGGATGTTTTTTCTTGATCCATTCTGCCAGTCTGCTTCTTTTGATTGGTGAGTTGAGGCCACTTACATTAATGGTTATAGCTGTTACATATTGCCTTATTGTTGACATGTCATCTTTCTGTTGTTGTATCTTTACCTTTCCATTCTTTTTAATTGTCTGCCTTGCTTTGTGGTTTTATCCTATGTGTATCTAGAATGTCCTTCATTATTCTTTGTAGGGTAGGTTTGCTGTTCATGAAGTTTTTCAGCTGTTCTTTGTCATGGAAGTATCTTATTTATCCATGCATTTTGAAGGACAGCTTTGCAGTGTACATCAGACTGTGTTGGAATTGGTTTTCCTTTAGGATCTGAAATACTTCACTCCATGCTGTGCTTGACTTCATTGTTTGTGCTGAAAAGGCTGCTGTGATTCTGATAGGTTTTCCTTTATAGGTGATATCTTTTTCTCTCTAAAAGCTTTTAGTATTCTGTTCTTATGGTGGATTTCTGGGATGGTGATTATTATGTGTCAGGGTCTAGTTTTATTTTGGTTATGGCTATTTGGAGTTCTATATGTTTCACTAATCCAAATGTCAGTTTCCATTCCCATGTTTGGGAAGTTTTCAGCTATTACTTCTGTAAATACCCTATTGATATCATTTTGCCTGTCCCCTTCTTTTTCATTTATCCCTATTATACTTATTTTATTTTTCTTTGAAACGTCTTGCAGCTGTTGAATTGTTATTTCCTGATTCTTTGTTATTTTGAAAAGATCTTTACTTTCCTGTTCACTAGCTGCCATCTTATCTTCAAGGTCTGAAATTCTATCTTCACTTTCATTTAGGCAGTTTTGGCAGATTTCAATAGAATTTTTAATTTCCTGTATATCTCTTTGAATTGCTTTATGTATTCTGTTTGTTT
>PVJX010052073.1:0-10088 GCA_004027295.1 Dolichotis patagonum | reverse complement strand
CCAGATTCAAATAAGATCAGTCATAATAAGACAGTATAAGTTATAAAGGGCTTCAGATTAAGTTGATAGGAAAATTAGGGATGATTACCATAATATGTCCTCTTATTTGTGGGATAGCTGACCATGTCCTCAAGTCTAGTGTAAGTAGACAAACTAGAACAGCATGTAATTCACCCAAGCAGAGTGATGAGAATAATGTAAATTTTAAATCTTGTTATCCATTTAACAATATCCTCTGCCTCCCTTTTTTAGACAATTCCTCCCCTTTCACTCCCATAGGGTGCACTGCTTGATTTGGGTCCCACTGCCTCCCTATATAGAGCATCTCAATGGACCCTATCTCCTGATCTACTCTGCCTGTGTTTCTCTCTGTTTGTATTTCAAGGCTATCTATACTACAGCTTACAGCCAATCTTCTCTGCCTTATTTCTGTTATTCTGTTTTTCTGCCATTGGTTCTCTATTTTTCTGTTCCACTCCACTGTCTGCCCTGTTCACTGAAGCCTCTCTGCCACTGTTCCTGAAATGCTCATATTCTTTTTCTCTCTAAAATGTCCTTCAGTATTTTTTGTAGGGTTGGATTGGTGGTCACAAATTCTTCCAGTTCCTCTTTGTCATGGAAGCATCTTATTTCTCCATTAATTTCTAGAGAGAGTTTTGCAGGATACATCAGTCTGGGCTGGAGGTTGTTCTCCTTCAGGGCTTGAATTACTTCACTCCAAGCTCTTCTTGACCTGATGGTCTGTGTTGAGAAGTCTGCTGTGATTTTGATGGGTTTTCCTTTATAGATGATCTGTTTCTTTTCTCTGATGGCTTTTAATCTTCTGTTCTTACATTGAATTTCTGGGATCTTGATTATTATGTGTCTAGGTGTAGCTCTGTTTTGGTTGTAGGTGGCTGGAGATCTGTATGCTTCATACATCTGCATATCATTTCCTTTTTCTATGCTTGGGAAATTTTCCTTAATAATTTCTGTGAATAGCCTCTGTTTTGACTCCTGCTTCTTCATTCACATGCTTTATTCTTAAGTTATAGATCCTCTTGTTGTCCTCTAGCCTTCCAGTTGTTACTGCCTGCTCCCTTGTTATTTTTAAGAGATTTTCCCTTTCATGATCACACATTGCAAGCCTGTGTTCAATTTTTGATAGTCTATCTTTGGTTTCTTTCAAGCAGTGTTGCCACCTTTCTATGGAGTCTTTAGTTTCCTGATAATCTCTTTGAATCTGTTTCATGAACTCTAGGTTTTTTTTGTATTCTTCATTGAACATTTCTCTCCTTTTGTGTTCCTCCATTCTTCTGTCTGTGTCTTCTTGAGAGGTGCCCAGCTTTTCTTTTTATTAATCTACTTATCTCTTGTTTAATTTGAATTAATATTTCAGTTTTGATCCCGCTTATGGGGTCCTGAAGATATCTCTTTATGTTCTCTAACACTGTGTTTGATATTGCATGTTTGCTGCCCTCAATCTCTTTTGTATTTACCTCTCCTGGATCAATGTTCTCAGGGTTGGGGGCTGGGGGTTTTTTCTTATTTCTCCCTCTTGTCATATTTTTGGTTCCTTCCATACAAGTGTATAGTGCAATTTCCAGCCCCTTTTCTTGTTGGTTAAAGTTCTTCTAGAGGGTGCAGGCTAGAAGCTTCTGCCCTCTGCCTTCTGCTATCAGAGATTGAAGTTCAAGCAAGAGCAGTGTGAGCTGGCTTCTCCCCTCCGGGCCAGTCAACCTTTGCAGGCCTTCACTACATCAGTGTGTGCTGAGCTCAGGGAATTAATTTGTAGTGACCCACTGGGTCCCAGCAGGGGCACCGCCCAGTCCAAGCAGATCCCACCAATCCGCTCGGCGAGGGGAGCAACCAACTGAAGCCACTTCCTTATGGAGTTAGGGCTCTCCTGCTCAAATCCAACATGTTGTCCAGTTGGTTGCCCTTTTCCCACAGGAGGGTCTTATTCCCATCACTCACCACATGTTGATGCTGGTCCCTGAGAACTGCTGGGCTCCCCGACCTCTGACTTCAGCGCTGCTGCAGTGTGAATTCACGGTGCCTCTGGGTGGGTCGTGTGCAGGGCCGGGTCTGCGCAAGCTGTGCACAGGGCTGTTGAGTTTCATGCTCTGGCTGCTCAAGCCAGTCACATGGGTGCAGTTTGGTTGGTCAGGTCACTCTCGGGCAGGAATTCAGGCGGCTCAAGGAGGGCACCGTGCTCGCTGATCTTAGCTTTTCTAATGGTAGCCCCAGGACCTCATATTCGAGTGTTTTTTTTCACTTTAGTTTCTTCCTGGGTTGAGAGAGTCCATCTCTCTCTCTGTTTGGGTCTCTCCAGGGTGTTCTATTCTGGCATTTAAGCTGTCTCTCTCAGAGAGGGTCCCTCTCCTGCTACCTACCAGTCTGCCATCTTTGGAAACTCCTGCTGGTCCAGGTTTTAACTTCCCAAAGAAGAAGATCTTGTTTATTCAGCTTGGTTGGTTCAGTCAGGTGTATCCACAGCTTAATCAGCTGCATTCATGGTGTGAAGTACTTTAGCCTTTTGGGTGAGGAAAATTTTCAAATGCTGAAGGGCTGGACATATATTTATTACAAAATCTATTGCTCAAGAAGAAAGGTGTGCTCTGGGGGTGCATATCCTGAGGCCACGACTGGGATATGAAAGAGGGTGCCAGGCCAAGCCCCAGCTTTTGCCCTATAGTCAGGCATCTGTGGACTCACAGTGAGCTCTCACTGGACACTACCATCTGGGTGTGCAACACAAAAAGAGTATCTGGAGAATTCATGCTAACCCTAGTTAAACCTGCAAATTCAAACTCCTACTAAATCCCCCAAATGGTATGCAATGCTGTTATGTAATATGTGGGTGGGGGAGGGGAGAAGGGGAACGATTATATATATAAAGGTGTACATATGTGTGTGTGTATACAAGATGGATAACTATGGATAACTATATTACTAGTCCATAAGTTCATCAGGAAGAATGGTTTGTGCTTTCATTGTTTGATCAATTTTTTGTCATACCTGAATCTTGTGAACTGAACGACTACTTCTAGGATAGCAATGTGCAATGTATTGACTAGTGTTAATTTCCTAATTTTTTTTTGAGATTCTATATCGCTTCTATCCTTTTTGTTTTGTTGTTTTTAAAATAAAAAAAGAATAGCTAACCTTTACTGATCACATGAAACATATCAGAAACTCTGCTAAGTGTTAAGAACATTCTAAAATTCATAATTTTGCAAGATTAATTGCATTATTCAATTTCACCTGTTACCTACCTATATGCCCCACACATCCTAATCTCAAGTCACCAGGTAAAGAGTAGTCATCTTTCTGCTATAGAAATGCATACAGATGGCTCAAATCTCAGAGTACTAATGGGTACATATGAAAAGTAACTCTCCTCCCCTTATCTATATCTATACGCCAGCCAGCCATCCCGCTCCCCTCCCTAAAAGCAACCATTGTTACTGGTTTCTTGCAGATACAAACATAAGTGTGTGGATTTATTTCTCAGAAATAGGTTGTTTTTCATGTTCTCTTGATAGTGGTTATGAAGGAGTTTTAATATCCTCCTTGAATGACTGCTTTTGAAAACACTGTAAAGAAATGGTATCTATTAAATCAGTCCTTTAAATCACTTAGATTATTTCTAATCCTTTCCTAATACAAACAATACTGAAAGATATCTTTGTAGTTATACATTTGTGTACTTGGGCCTGCATTTCTATAGGATAAATGCTCAGAAAAGGAATGTGAAGTTTAAATGCTTTTTGTGCTATGTATTTTGTGTGCAATTTGCCCTGCACTGAGGTTGCATCTATAATGCAAGTAACAAAATAAGTGAGAGGCTGTTTCCACTCTTTCCAATAGTACTTCGTTAAAAGGTTTTATAAGGGTGGTCAAAATACCCAATTAATGTTTAAGTAAAAAAGATATATTGCCATTAGTACCCTCAAAACACCCTCTTGCTTCAAACACACTCATCCCACTGTTCTTGACACTTTCTGAGTTAGTTCAGCGGTCCTCTTCCATGAGTGTTCTCATCAGGTGTGATCAAAAATAAGGTGAATGTTGCTCCCTAGTGTCACCCACTGGAAAAGCAGGCTCAAAAACACCCAGCGTATCCTCATCCACCTTAGTCACCACGGCTGGCCCAGTGCAACTTCTAGATCTTTCCCAAAATCCAGACAGCCATGAAAGGCAAACATTTTCAGCCAATGCAGGACACGGAGACAGCCACGACAGTGCAAGTGCAGACACAAAAGAGGGTATCCAAGTCTGCTTCAGAAAGTGGCAGGAGTGATGGGTAAGTGTATTCAAAGAGAATGGGACTAATTGGGAGAAAGTTTAATGGAAATGTGTCTTTTACTGTAATAAATTTTTAAAAATTTAAATATTTACTGTATTTTTAGATACCTTGAATACTTCCTAATTTGAAATGTGAAAAAGATAGGCTATTTGCTTTCCATTAAATATTTAGGTAAGTCTTTTGGGAGTGTGTCTCTGTGTGGGTGTGGGTGGGTGAGCGCATGCCGAGTTGCTCAGGTTCCCTGCCCCTTTTACCATTTTCTTTTTGGTTTTTTCTACTTGTCATTCCGTGCTTTACATGTTTGAAGATTGAGCCCTTTGTTCTGTATGTTACAAATGATTTCATGGCTTCCTCCATATGCTATTGTCTTTAATTTTGTTGTGTGTAGGCTGTTTTTATTGTATACAGTCAGATTTATCAGTTTTATTCTTTATGGCTTCTGTGGTATTTTCATATGTAGGTCTTTCTATGTCTAATATTATAAAATAATTCCTCTGTGTTTTTGTAGTGGCTTATTTCCATCTGGAATTTGCTTTGTTCTAGCAGATAAATTTAGTAATCCAGTTTTATTATTATTATTATTATTTTTTATTTATTTATTTTTTTGGTACCGGGGATTGAACTCACGACTGCACGCTAGCCAGTCCGGCGCTTAAGCCACTGAGCTAAATCTCCGGCCCCAGTTTTATTATTTTTTATACAATTATCTAGTTGTCTCAACACCATTTGCAGAGTTATGGGTCTTTGAATACCAAAATGAAGTTCTACCTTTGTTGTATTGTATCTTTTCCTATGTTTTGAAGCCTATTTCAGGATTTAAAAAAAATCAGTCCTGTGATGTTTTAATTACTAGCTTTATGTTGTATCAGTTGATTCAGTCTATCTGCCTTTTAAACTTTTCTTAGAAATTGTCTAAATGTTCTTGTTATTGTGTATTTTCTTTTTTTTAATTTTTTAAATTTTATTTTAAAAGGGAGTAAAATCAAACACAACAAAACAAAACAGAATGGGACATAAGAAAGCATAAACTTCAAAGCTAGACAACCAGAGATCTTTACTATCTGTCATATTGTCTTTTGTTTTCTTCCAAATGGTTGTCCTCATCTTTGCATATGGAGAACTCATACGAAATAACATAGCCAATCTTTTCACAAGATGTGTAGTTCACTGGCTCCCACTTGCTAGGCAGGGGGCAAGGGGACGGGGGACACAGGATGGGGGACAGGACAACATGAGATGTCTGATTCTCAGCCCACAAGCAGGCAGGATCACAGTCGCCCCCCAGAGAGGGGAAGAGTGCGTTGTTCTCCCGGCACCCGGAGTCAACCGCACAGTGCAGGTCCCGATGACCAGGGTCTCTCCCCTGCAGGCCCCTCAAAGTCCACCATACTCAGCTGCTATTTCTTTCTGATGAGTTGACCATTCCATTTCCAAAGTTCTGAAATGGCCATCAGACGACAGAAAGAATTCTCTTTAGGCTCCTGTTTGAAACCAACAGCTACAGTGATCTTCTGGCCTTGCTTCAAGGGCCACTCTTGTGTATTTTCTATACATGATGCAAAATGTTTGCTTAGTGAAAAAATTGTATTGGTATTTTCACTGGAATCAAAATTCTTAAATTCCTAGATACTTTATACTTTAGATTGTTGTTATAAAAGAAATCTATTCTAATACACTTTCCAACTGTCATTGCTTCCACTTAAGATTTAAGGCTATTTTTAATACTAACGTAAGCGCCTTTTTAAATTTTCTTACTTACTTTAATATTTTTCCTAGTAGTTCTGAAATTTACCCTCGTGAATATATGGCCATATCAGGTGCTAATATTGGTAACTTAACTTCCTGGCAGTTTTGAAGTGATGTTTCATTGCATCATGATGCATCTCCAGACCAAGTTTAACAGTAGATGTGGAAGACTTTGCCTTGTGGCTGACTTGAACAGGAATGTTTTTCATGTCTTTCCAGTAAGCACAGAGCAAGCTTTTGGGCTACGCTATAATTTTTTGTTTTGTGGAACTTCCTCAGTATGGCTCCCTCTGCCTTTACACTGTTACTTCCTCTCTTCTGTGTGTGAGACCTGTCCTACTCCTTCATGACTTTTTTGCAAGTCATCTTCAGTATGAAGTCTTCCTTTTGACTCAGGCTTTCATTATTTCTAGCATACACGTACACCCAGGTGTCCCATGGCTTTTAAACACTGTGTGTGTGAGTAGTTACGAAGTATAACTTGCTTTGAGCTGTCCATGGAGCAAGTGCATTCAACCACCAACTTGATATACACAAACTCAGTTCATACAGCATGTCTATGTCTAAAACAGGACCTTCAATTCCCTGGGCCTCCAAATTTGTTGCTGCCTTCTGTCCCCTATCGTCCTCATCTCATCCAGTGACACTGAACCTACCCTTGATTCTACTCTTTCCCACATCTTACAGCATAGTGTGGCAAATCCTCTAGGCTTTCCACCACTCAAAACATATCCCTGCCGGAACTGCTTTTTGCCACCTCCACTGCACAGTTGTAATCACAGACCAGACCACCCTTACTTTTGCTTAGATTCCTGCAGTGAGTTTCAAGTGTTTCTCCCATTCCTATTTTTTTCCCGTAATAATCCATTTTCCACACAGTAATTGGCATGATCTCTTAAAAGGGTAAATTAGATCATGTTAGTTACTTTATTAAGTCCTTTAATGGTTTCCCATAACATCTAGAATAAAATCTAATAATCTCCTTGTAACAGTCTGCAAAATCTGTCTCTTTTCCCTCTCTTTTTCATTCCTCTACCACCTACCCCTGGCTTCCTGCAGCCTCACTACCCATCTGTGTGGTCCTCCCTGCCACAAGCTCATGTGAACCTTTCTGTTTACTCTTGGATTTGCTCGACTACTTTCCCTCTAAGTCTGCCTGGGTAACTTCTTTCAGCCAAACAGGTTTCAGCTCAGTTACAATAAAAATTTACACAGTCACAAGATAGGGCATTCACTGAGCTCTTGAATATGCCAAGCTATTATTCTTGATCACATCTCTTATTTCTCTCATTGAATCTATCACTATCTGAAATTAATCTGTAGATTTATTTGTTCTTTATTCTCCCTCGCACCCTATTGAAATGTGAACTTCATACGAACATGGACATTATCTGATTTATTCTTTGGGATAGTCTCTGGATACTTTTGAAATAGTAGCTGGACACTCTTGCCATGTACTGGTCATATAACAAGTATTTGTCAAATGAATGAAATAAAAATATGTGTAGTGTCAATACACATCCAAGACATTTCTCCTTATGTAAATGACAAAGCAGAAGCTTCTATCTTTCTAAAGTGGATAGTATCCTGGAATGAAAACACAAAAATGCTCTTTTCAAGGTCTCTGAACACTGCTATGAACTTTTTGACAAACATGTGTGATATTAATAGTAAACCATTGAGACCACTCAGGACAGTGGCCTGAATGTGACAGGCAGTCAGTCTCAATTCTGAGACCATATAAGACCACAAGACAATAAGGTGCCATTTCTGGCAATGAGTGAAATATTTTATTGCCTAAACTCAAAACTCTTTAATATGTTCCTCTAAACAAGAAGTGGTCTGACTTAAAAACACACCATAATTTAAAACTGGGGAGAGAACAAGAACACCGGAAAAAAGCAAACATTTTTGGCACGTTTTAGTCAATATAGGGAACACCAAATAACAGGCTGCTGGGATTCCCCCATGTACCTGAGTCTGTCTTAGTCATTTTTTCTGATCGTCTCCTGGAGCTCTATCTTGATAGAGGCTGATGTCCTGTAAAAATTTATGGCATGAAAAGGGCAGGTGAGAGTCTTTTTTGCTTAGCTTCACATAGCTGAGGTTTTTGTGCTCTGGGTACAGAATTCTCTGAAGGGAGCCACTCAGTACTGAAAGCACACCACATGCCCTCGGGCCCCTGGAAGAGTTTACAGCAGGAAGAACCAGAAACACAGAGCCCTGCCTTGTGTTTACATAACCCCAGATCAGCTGAACAATGTGGCCAGACTCCATTACAGCCTTTTTTCCAAGGTTTGAAATGTTTAAAACATCTCTCAGGGTGCACGGGAAATCTCCGTGTAAATAACGTTTAGTGTAGTTAGATTCAGTCAGCCTGGGTGATGCTCGTATGTGTGATGTAATTAGTGAACACCGAGTGGACTACATTTGTGCAGGCTCCCACCCCATTCAGGAGGAGGTGAGCTGCTGACACACTGTCCAGAGACTGTGCTGTCCAGAGGCTGTGCAGCAATAAGCATTGTCTGGGTCCACTGTCAAGCATGGGCAGATTTGAATTAAGACACTGAAATGGCTTTCTTCCCAGCAGGAGGAACTGAAGCTTTCAGGTTTGAGCTCCACCTGAGTAAAATTCTGCTTTTGCTAAGTCTTCGCATTGTGGAGGGCAATACAGGGATCGGGTTGTGGAGTTCTTCCAGAGCAGGAGGGTTTTTGTTGTTGTTTGTTTGTTTAAATTGAGCAAGTAGAATTTATAAAATCAAGATTCTTAAGGATTAAATCATTGTAAACTAGAAACACCTGGCTGACTGTTTGGAGCTTGTGAAGGTGGTGGTGATAGTGGCACTTTAACAAGTATGGCAGTAAATCTCCCACAGTGTAAAGTTGTTGCCAAGAAATAGCTGCTTGGGGAGAGACTGTGTGTGGCAGACAGACTAATGGCTCCCCAAAGATGTCCATGTCTCAAGTGCCAGAAACTGAGACGATGTTAGGTTATGTGGCAAAGTGGAATTAAGGTTGTAGATGGAATTAAAGTGCTAATAGTTTAACTTTCAATTACAGAGATGCTTTTGGACAAAATGAAAGTACCTGGAAAAGGAGAAGCAAGGTGAGCAGCAGCAGCAGCAGCAGGAAAGGGACAGACAGGAGGCTTTCACAAAGAGAGCAAGAGAAGAAAGAGGTATGCTGCTCACAGTGATTCCCGGGCAACTGGAAATTCCCCTGGTCACAAGCCAGGTCTGCCTCCAAGCCCTCCTGTACTGCATGAGGCTATGGCCTCTTAGAGACCGTAGCTCTCATTTGTGAAAGGATGGTAAGGTCTATCATCCTTCCCACAGTTACTAGGCTTAAGTGAGGCGCAGACATCAGTTCTTTGTAAACTGATTTTTTTTTTAATTTAAAAGAGAATAAAACAAAGGGGCAGTACAGAGCAGATCAGAACAGGACAACATAGGCAACACAGTACTTTACATTAAGTCAACTGGACATCAACAGTATCTAACACCATATCTCTTACTCTGCTATAGTTGAGCATAGTTTCAATTACAATAATATCAAACATAGCACAATAGTATAAAGCCATGCATATAGTGAAAGAATTTCAGGGCTTTCTGAACCGAATAACAGAAAATGATCAATGGGTATTATAATATCTCATTTTTGATAAAAAAGAAAAAAATTTGTTTGAACTATCACACATATTCAAATTCCAACAAGACACAATGTGGTAGATAGAACCAACAGCAATAGAACAAAAAAAGCATGGCAGGATTTCTAAGAAGGATAATATTAAATCAGCAATAGCTGTCACAATGTTTTCCTCAAAACAGCCGTTCATATCATCACGCACGATACAGTCAAACAAAACAGGATAACACCATTCCAACTGATGATTTAAAACTTTGAAAGACTTCGAAGCTATGAGATGGGGCCTCATGCTTACCATAAAGTCTTATATACTCTTATCAAATCTCATATTAGGGAGATTATATGGTATTTACCCTTGTGAGTTTGGTTTATTTCACTTAAGAGAATGGTCTCAAGTCATGTCCAT
>PVJX010052072.1:0-10096 GCA_004027295.1 Dolichotis patagonum | reverse complement strand
CTGGAGCTAGAGGGTCAGAGCCCCAGGGCTGCTTCCTTTGCAAGATGCTTCTAGTGGCTTTCAGAGTAACAGTGTGTTTGCACCTGGCTGTACACATCCCTGGTTCCCTGGAAGGTACAATATTTGGTGAGATAACTGACAAATTTCTCTTTATTCTCAAGGAAGAATTCTTAAGTGTTTGTTTGCTGTCTTGAGAGGGGACACATTTTGTCTTTCCTGTAGGCTTATCTGATCCCCCAAACCTGGCAGCTCTTTGCAGAGTAACCAAACTGGCCTTTTCAAAATCCTTCAAGATGCTCTATCAACAGGACATTTATAGGTGTCATTTCTTCTCCCTAACACGTTTGTCTCTGTCGTAACTCCTGTGTCCTACTTCTTTAGGTTTCAGTTGAAACGTTGTATATTTAGGTTGGAATTGTAGGACAACAACTTTGTCCCATCATTCAATTTTATAACTACAGGTACATTTTTGTAGCACTGTTTGTCACATTTTATCTTGCTGATTATTGAGTTCATATGACTTTCAAGTTGAATGTCAAGTCCATCAGAATGCTTTACCCCCTGTTTGGCCCCTGTTTGGCAGCATGTTTCATTTTAGATTTAAGTGAAGCTGCTGGGATGTAAGCCATCATTAATAATGATTGGCCAGATGATCACATCTAAAAATCAGGGACTTCTCTAAAAAACCAACATCCAGTTTCTCTGGGATTATGTTTTTAATGTCTCTGACACATGGGATTCTGCAGGTCTATTTATGTCATCTCCCGCCCTAATCTACATATGCACAACATACCCTTTAGGCTCTTTCCATGTCCTTGGTAAATTTCGAGGACAAGATTAAAACCTACCATTTACAGTCATGATTCTGCAGAACCAATAGTACTCAGAACCTACCTCTACATTTCCACGTTTCTGAGTGTTTGATGCCTATGTAGTTACCTGTGTTCTTTTCATTCTGTGGGACAGAGGTGAGACTTCTTTTTTTTTTAAATAATTTTTATTTAAAGAGAAAAAAGCAAAACAAAACAGAACAAAGGGTAGCAACAATACAGAATTCCAAGGAAAAAAGGAAAAGAACAACAACAATAAAACCTAAGAAATTATTACTTGACAAATTACATACTTACTTCTTGGAAATAGCTGTTCAAATTACAAAGTTAAAACATGTAAAGTAGATATTCAAACAGTGAGACTATTAACAGTTCTGCTCCACGATCTGACAAAAACAGCAATATGGTCATCCATCTTACCCATGCAAATATACATGCAATTATATCAAAAGGGTAAAATTAAGCACAACAAAACAAAACAAAGCGGATCACAAGAAAGCAATGTAAGAGACAAAAATTTCAAAACTAGACAATCGGAGATATTCACTCTCTATTGTATTGACTCTTGTTTTCTTCCAAATAGTTGTCCATATTGTCACATACAGGGAATTCATACGAAACAACCTAGTATGGAATTGATCTGAGCAGGACGAGGAGGGCATTTCAGGTCTTCAAGACCAGACATTAGGGAAGCCAAGAATGGCTGTCATAGTGTCTCTCATTCTCCTGAAAACAGCTGTCCATACCTTCATGTGTGTTGAATGTAAACAAGGCAAAGCAAGCTAAGATCACTTTGAACAAAAAGTGATAGTTTTGCTGGACTTCACATCATGACATTATGGAATCAGCACTGGGTATTGTAGTGTCTCTTTTTCTTCAAAGTAGTTGTTCATTTCAACATGTGCTATAAAGTTGGTTCTCGTAAACTGTTTATAAGCTCTACACATGCATGAGTCTCTACATGTATATCTATCATTTCTGTATTAGCAGGAAAAACAAAACAAAGCAAGATAAAACAAAACAATTCCTAGGAAAGCATGAGGCAGAAAAGTCACATAAAACTGCAATACAAGGTGATCTACAATGGTTACCATGATGTCTCAGCAGTGTATAACAACATTAATAAAAACGAAGCATTGGAGACATTATAAGATTTCAAAAGCAAGTAATAATTAAACCAGACTGGGTATCTTAGTGAATCTTGACATCTTCAGTGTAGTTGCTTATCTACTTAGACTTGATGCTATCCATCATAACAGATTCAAATAAAATCAGTCAATACAAAGTAGCAATCTAACAAACCAGATTCAAATAAGATCAGTCATAATAAGACAGTATATGTTATAAAGGGCTTCAGATTAAGTTGATAGGAAAATTAGGGATGATTACCATAATATGTCCTCTTATTTTTGGGATAGCCACTTAATTATGGAGTTAGGGCTGTCTTGCCCAAATCCAACATGTCGTCCAGTCGGTTTCCCCTTTCCCGTGGGAGGGTCTTATTCCCATCACTCACCGCATGTTGATGTCAGTCCCTGAGAACTGCTGGGCTCCCTGACCTCTGACTTCAGCGTGGCTGCAGTGGGAATTCATGGTGCCTCTGGGTGGGTCGTGTGTAGGGCCGGTCCGGGTGAGCTGGATGCAGGGCTGTTCAGCTCCGCACTCCGGCGGCTCAAGCCAGTCACTTCAGTGTGGATCGCTTGTTCAGGTCGGGCAGGAATTCAGGCAGCTAGAGGAGGGCACCGTGCTCGCTGAGCTTATCTTCACTAATAGTAGCCCCAGGACCTCATATTCAAGCAGTTTTTTGCACCTTAGTTTCTTCCTGGGTGTGAGAGTCCATCTCTCTCTGTTTGGGTCTCTCCAGGGTGTTTTATTCTGGCATTTGAGCTGTCTGTCTCAGAGAGGGTCTCCCTCCTGCTACCTACCGGTCTGCCATCTTTTTTTCCCTCTGAGGTGAGACTTCTGAAGGAGGACTAAATGGGTTAATTCCAGCTGAAAGTAATGAAATCATACAGGAGTACCTGGGTTGAAAAACTCAATTTTCTCTACAATTGAGGGTGCACATTGAACTGTTTGAGAACCAAATCAGACTTCCCCATAAGGTCAATACTGAACCTGAGAATTAAATTTGACTTTTTTGGCCTCAGACTCAGTTTGCTCCCAACATCCTGTAAAGAATAAAGTTCATGAACCAAGGAACTAACATATTGTCTTTGAAAGTCATTTACAGTTCTGTTTATTCATCAAATAAAAGAATTTACTTTGTCTTATTAAAAATGCAGAACTTCATATGAATAGCAAATGGTGAGAGACCATTTAAATGAGGGAGTTAGAACAGCTCTGTTTGAAAAGATAACTTGTACAGGAAGAATAAGAATGGGAACATAATAATAGCAATGTTGTCACAGGTGTCCTGTGATATAAGAAGTTTTGGTGGTTTTTAACATGAAGTCTGTGATTTTGGTGGGGGAAAGAAAAGTGAGGACTAGGAAATAATTTTGGTAGAAAAGGACTACATTTATCTTTGTGTGACATACACAAAGGGAAAATAAAAATCATTCTAGATATAAATTTGATCATATGATACAAACTGAGACTAAAGTGCTTGAAATTATTGTGACATAATTGGCATGATGGCAGTAAACTACTTTTCTTTAACTTCTAGAACTTTTTTCTTGTTTTGTTGTTGTTGTTGTTGTTGTTGTTGTTTTGGTTTTTTTTTTTTTTTTTGCTTGAGTTTTACTCTTTGGATCTTGATGCCTATGTGATTTTTGCCTACTCGACTATTCATTCTACTCCTACCTTTGTTAGTCTGCCCATTTTAATTTTCTCAATTTCAGGATTCAGAGCAGGAGAAGGGAAGCAGCGTCCATGGCCTCATCTGTGCTGGAGAATATCAAGGAGGGGGTAACCTGCTCCATCTGCCTCTTGCTCGTGACAGAACCTGTGTGCACAGACTGTGGCCACACTTTCTGTAAACCTTGCATCACTTCAAACTATGAGTCCACGGAACATGAACAAGGAGAGAGCCACTGCCCTGTGTGCCAAGTCCCCTACCAGTTTGAAAACCTGAGGCCCAATCACCTTGTGGTGAACATAGTGGAGAGGCTCAGGGAGTTGACGCTGAGCACAAAGGCGAATCACTGTGGCCTCCATGGGGAGAAACTCCTGCTGTTCTGTAAGGAGGACGAGAAGGTCATTTGCTGTCTGTGTGAGCATTCTAGAAATCACTATGGTCACAACGTGGTTCTCCTGGAGGAGGCTGCACAGGAGTATCGGGTGAGAGCAGGGCTGTGGGAAGATAGACCAGCAAACAACACCTGAGAGGAAACTTCCACTTTGCAGTATCATTTAATTTGTTTGCAGCATAGAACTGAGATCTGTTATTTCTGTCCATTTCTGTTACCTTCTGCAGCCCTATAGACATATTTGTGCATCCAGTTAATTGCAATAAAGGAAGCCTAGAGTAAAAGCTGGTAGAGAAAAGCAAAAATTGTTTTAGCTGTTACTAGATGGGTAGAGATTTGGTGTCTACTGATTACCTATTTCAGCAGGAGAATAAAGGAGATGGGTTCAGATATAGGTTCTTTCCTTGGTGTAGAATAAGGTCTTACTTCTGGGACAGAAAAAAATCAGTCTACACTTGATGAAGGAGACTTGACTTTGCTATTTAAAGAGTTAACTAGAGATATTCAGAAGACATTCATCCCCTCAGGCATTTCTCTCCTTGACTTTTTTTTTTTTTTTGGCTTCAGTAAATTCAAATTTCTGCATAGATCAACCAGATTTCATGCACATTTATTACTTGGAGGTGCTGAGAATGCTTGACTGGTTTGCTTCCTCTAACAGGTGAAGCTCAGTGAAGTGTTGGAGAAGCTGATGAAGGATGAGAAAGACTGTGAGAAGTGGAAAGCTCACATTGAAGAAGAAAGAACTTCCTGGAAGGCAAGAAATTATACTTCCTAAGGGTGTTATCCAGAAATCTGACAGGATCTTGGGGAAGAGGTCCCTTCTTCCTTATTCTCTGGCACTTGTTCGGTGCAGAAGTCATTTGTTGAGTCCTGTGCATGCTTTTCCTTTTGGGAGTGTGGTCTGGAGAGTGACTGTCGCTAATGAGTACTGCTGTTGGGAGGGAGGTGATCACACTGAGGGGTGCTGGGTAAGACAGCTAGTGAACCCCGTCAGTCATGACTGTGGCGGTTGTTGAGACTGACATTTGCCAATGGATCGTGATTCAGTCTTCTGTATTCAAGTTCTGGCAGGGAGTGCACAAAGGGAACGAGGAGTACAGTGGGGAGATGGAAAGTGCTGAAGAGCTTGGAGTTGTGGGTGTCCCGTTTTGGGGCAGGCGAACCTTGATGAGGTTGATTTATTTAATGGCAAGAAGGGAAATACACAGGAACTCTATGCTTCCCTAAGTACTTCTCCTGGGCTGGAGATACAGCTTAGTGGCACAGTGCCTGCCTGGCAAGGCAAAGTTCTTAGTTGGATTCCCTCTACCCCCTCCCACAAAAAAGAACAACTTCTTCCTACCACCCTTCTCCGAGAGCTTCCCTTTGAAGAGAGTTATTTTTCTGGCTTGCAACCTTACATGACTGAGTGACTCTCTTTCTCGTACCTGAAGAATCAAATACAGAGCGAGATACAAAGTGTCCAGACTGCGTTTAAGCAAATGAGAGAGACCCTGGACTCTGAGGAGAAGACACGAGTACAAAACCTGAAGACAGAGAAGGAAGGTATTCTGAACAGCCTGGCAGAATCTGAAAGGGAGCTGACCCAGCAGAGCCATCTGGTGAGAGAGCTCATCTCAGCTGTGCAGCACCGGCTGGAGGGGTCAGTGACGGCGATGCTGCAGGTAAGACGTCACAGGAAGTTTCTGAGATTCAGGACAGATGAAGGCATTTCCTTCTCTCTTCTGTTGCTGTGCTTTCGAATAATAGTAATAAAGTCCTTTGGGCTAACGAGTACCTCACAGAAGAGTTAATCAGTTCCAGAGCTTATAGGAATAACTGCATGTCCATATAAAATGGAGAATCCCGTTTCAACTCTTACAGGTACAGTCCAAAAACTGAATGTCAATGGAGGGAATGTCAATGGAGGGAAGATCCATTGTATCTAGTGATGTTTTCTGATTCCCTGTTTTCTGTGATTTAGTGCTAAGCATTTATCAAGCATCATTTCATGATTCAGGGTAGTCACTGGTAATCAAATGAACTTCAGGTTACAAATGATGTTGTTTTTTCCTTGTAGAATCAATGAAGACTATTTCCATTTTAAGTCTCCCCCAAAACAATATTAGCCGACTAGAATTTTTTCTTTAAATATTCAGTAAAATTCAGCCCAGAAGCCATATCACTGTAGCTTTTTTTTTGTGGAATTATAAATTGTAAATACTCTTTTCTTGCTTAAACGAGATAATCTATATGTTTCGAGTCAGTTTTTGGGAATCCATATTTTTGTAGAAATTTTTTCATTTTTATGTGAGTTGTTGAATTTACAGGCATAGTCCTAAGAATTATTTATAATCCTTTTCATTTCTATGTCATGTTGACTTTATTTAGTTGTGAAGTACAAATTGTTTTTATGTATCACATATACCATGTTCATTTGAAGTATGCGTACATTGTGGAATATCTAAATGAAGACCTGAAGATCAGTGTTATAGATTAGAAGTTGCTGGAATAACTGAAGACACACTAAGCTGCCTTATGTTTGACAAAGGTGCCAAACACGATCATTGGAAGAGAGAGAGTCTCTTTAATAAGTGGTGTTAGAAAAACTGGTTTTCCAAATGCCAAAGATGAAAACTGAACCTATATCTTTCACCATGTACTAAGCTAAAATCAAAATGGATTAAAGATCTTAAATATTAAAACAGAAACATTAAATCTGCTGGAACATAGAGTAGGTAAAACTTGAAGACATTGGTGTGGGCATAGACTTTAGGAATAAAACCCAGAGTGCACAGGACTGCAAAGCCTATGCACAACAAGAGAAATCACCAACAGAGTACAGACACAACCCACTATCTGGGAGAAAATGTTTGCCAGCTGTTCCGCAGATAAAGGATAATTATTGAGAGAAGATGAAGAACTCAAAAAATCAGCCCTCCCAGATTTAAAGACCCAGTCCAAAAATGGGCATCTGAGATGAACACATATTTCTCAGGTGAAGAAGTATAAACAGCAAATAATTACATGAAAAGCTGTTCAATAGCACTGGCCATTCAAAAGATGCAAATTGAACAACACCAAGATTTCACCTTACCCCCAGAAAGAATGGCTAGTATTAAGAAATCAACCACTAATAAATGCTGGAGGGGCTGTGCGGAAAAAGGAACCCTTCTCCATTGTTGGTAGGAATTCAGACTGGTGCAATCACTGTGGAAATCAGTGTGGAGATTCCTGAAAAAACTGGGATTTCAGGTCCCATTCCACCCAGCTATTTCCCTTCTCAGAATCTTTCCAAAAGAATTAAAAACATCATACCACTGCAATATATGTGCACCCATGTTTATAACAGCTCAGTTTATAATAGCCAGATCTTGGAAACAACCTAAATGCCCATCGAATAAGGAATGGATAAAAAAGATGTGGTATTTCTATACAGTGGGATACTACTCAGCCATAAAGAATGATAAACTGGACTCTTTTACAGGTAAATGCATGCACCTTGAGAACATTCTTATTAGTGAAATAAATATGGCACATGTGCATAACCATCACATAATTTCATTAGTATGGTAAGGGAAAAACATGTATTTTGTTCCAGAGAGAATGACTTCAGCCAAACAGTGACTCAGGCCATACCTGCCTATACTTTAACTAACCCACTGTGGGCCCTTTTGAGTTGACTTTTGGATGTTTTAAGAAATTTTTGATGTGCTCTAAGTTTGGGGTTTTTTGCATGTGTGTAATCTATATGAGGGATGATGGTGGTGGTTTGGTGGGGTATTGTGTTTTCTAATCTTTGTTGTTTTCTTCTGTTAGTTTTGGGTTTAATTCTGTCTTTCATTTTTCACTTCTCAGGGAAAGATGTAGGGGTGTTTTGTCACTGTTCTTTTCTGGTGTACTTGTTAAAAAAATTTAAAAAATGAAAGGAAGAAGCAGAGAATGATCTCTGTACTTTTCAAAACTTAAACAGAAATCAATGGCAAACAGAAGTGTTTAAGTTTGAATAGCTGCAGGGATCATTCTGTTTGGTTTCTCTATTTGTGTTTTCATTTTCTTCATGGATTCATTGAAAATTGCACCATGTAATAGGGAAGAAAGTCCTTCTGGGTTCTGCCCAGCCCCTCCACCCATAGGTGAAGTCCTGTTTGTTCCTGAGAACAAATGAAAACTCCTGCATGGTGAATTCTGTTTTGATGTATATTTCATATCTCATTGATTGTAAGTTTTATTTTCATGTCAAAAAGCGGGATTGTAATAAACAAGGAGTTTAACATAAAAAAAATGAAGCTAAGTAACTTTTCCCTTACTTTACATATTTATTTTATGATAAGAACAAAGTATATTCTTTATTCAATTTGTAAGCATATAATACAGGGGCCAGAAATTTAGCTCAGTGGTGTAAGTGTATCCCTGGCAAGATTGAGTTTGTGAGTTTGATCCCCGGTTTAAAAACAAACAAACTATATATATATATATATATATATATATATATATATATATATATATATATGATGTTGTTAGTAACTGTAGCCACCATGTCATGCAATGAATTTCTTAAAGGTATTCCTTCTAAGTTAAGTGTTGTATCTTTTGACAAACAGCTGGGCATCTCTCACCCACAGGTCTTCCCTCTCCCCATCTACTCGCTGCTTCTGAGATCACATTTGTTTATTCCCCAGTATTACTAAGTAATGATATGCTGTACTTTTTTTCTGTCCTGGACTGTTTCATTTAACATAAATTCCTCCAGTATGTTGCTGCAAAGGGAATATTTCATTGTTTTGCTTTGTTTTGCTTTGTTTTTAAACTGAAGAGCTTTACATTGTGTAACTGCCTTATTATCTTTAACCATTTATGTGTTGATGTGTCCCATGATTGATTCCAAACCTGGATATTTTGAATGATGCTTCAGTAAGCACCGTGAGAATGCGGATAGCACTTGGAATTAGTGATGCCCATCCTCTTTATATATTCCTAGTGTTTAGACTGCTAGATTACTTACATATTTTTAATTTTTTGAGGATCTTCCATACATAAGAACTAAACTGAACTACACATTTATCATAGTGTAAGAGGGTTCCTTTTCTTCCTATCTTTGCCATCACTTTGATGACAGTAGTCATTCTAGCAGGTGTGAAGTCATATCTCACTATAGTTTTAATTTACATGTCTTTGATGATGAATGAGTTTGAGCATTTTTCATAGATATAAGGTCCACTCTTATGTCTTTGGGGAAATGTCTATTCAGCTGTTTTGCCCATGTAGTTACCTGAAGTAGTTGTTTCTCTAATTTTCAGTTATATGAGTTCATTATGTGTTTAAATTTTAATTCTTTATCACTATATGATTTGCAAATATCTTTTGCTAATCTACAGCCTGCTTAATCATTTGGTTAGTTGTTTTATTTGGTGTGCAGAAGCTTTGTAGTTTGATGGAATGCTGTGTTTCTCATTTTGCTTTTTCTACAGTGCTTTGGATTTTGTATCAAAAAACTCATTGCCAAACACCGTCCTGGAGTTTTTCCTTGTGTTTTCTTCTAGTAATTTTGCAGTTTCATGTGTTATGTTTCACTTCTTCATTTTGAGTTGTTTTTTACATATTGTTTGAGATACACGGTCATATTTCATTGTGTAGCCTGTGGATATGCAGTTATCCCGATGCACTTGATTCAAGAGATGCCCCTTCCACACAGCGTACTCTGGATACCTTGATCAAAATTCAGCTTCCTTTAAATATGCTGATTTAATTTTCTTTTTTTTTTTGTAGTAAATCATTTTTTTTTTATTTAAAAGAGAATAAAACAAAAGGGGGTAGTACAGACCAGATCAGAAGAGGACAACATAGGCAACACAGTACTTTACATTAAGTCAACTGCACATCAACAATATCTAACGCCATATCTCTAACTCTGCTATAGTTGAGCATAGTTTCAAATACAACAATATCAAACATAACAAAATAGTATAAAGCCATGCATTTAGTGAAAGAATTCCAGGGCTTTCTGAACCGAATAACAGAAAATGGTCAATGAGTATTATAATATCTCATTTTTGATAAAAAAGAAAAAAATTTGTTTGAACTATCACAGATATT
>PVJX010052071.1:0-10086 GCA_004027295.1 Dolichotis patagonum | reverse complement strand
AGCTTCATTTAAATGGCTTTGTAGGCTTTCAATGCAATTTTTTGTTTCTTGCATATCTCTTTCAATTTGTTTCATAGATTCTGCTTGTTTTCTGCATTGTTCATTCAAAGTTTCAATCAGTTTCCCATGCTCCTGTAGTTTCTTATCTATTTCTTCTCTAGCTATTTTGAGCAGCTCATTCACTAAGGTTGTTACTTTTGTCTTCACATAAGACATTATTTATAATTTGATTTCTTACATAGCCTCATGGATTTGTTTCTTTACTTCATTTGCTATCTTTTCAGAGATTTCTGGTATATGATTTTTGGGGTCCTCTATTTCATTACCACCTGCACTTGCTCCTGATGGGCTAGATATTTGGGATTCCATTTTGCCTTTTCGTTTAGTGATTTTCACCTTTTGGGTGAATTTCTGCTCTATTCCAACAGGCATAACTTTCTGCAATGTGTGTTTCAGGGTTCTGCTTTGTGGTTGATGTTTACCAAATTGCTGAGTACCAGAATGAAGAAGGGATCCCGTCTCCTGAATTCCTCCTACCGTGCCACACTGACTGAAGCCTAATGAGGTCTTCTGTTTGGGTGAGGGTTTCTTGAACCTCTCATCAAGCCAGCATAGTAGTCCACTGTAGTCGAATGCTCCTGGTGGAAGGGCGCAGCCAGCAGATGTGGTCCCAGTCAGCTCAGTCCTGTGGCAGGCTTCCTAGATGTTCCTGGAGGGGGGGGCAGCAGCAGCAGTCCCAGGCACCTTAGGCCCTCTGCCACTGGTCCTTGCAATGTTCCCAGGCCCAAATAGCCCAGTCCAAGCTGTCAGTCTCCACAAAGTTCCCAGTCCCAAACAGACCAGGGCAAGATGCTGGACTCCACAAGGTTCCTTATGGGTGAAGGGCAGGCCTACCAGACCCAAACAGCACAGGCTGAGATGCTGGTCTCTGCCAAGTTCCCAGTCTCAAACACACCAGGCCCAGCTGCTGGTCTCCGGGAGCTTCCCGGTCCCAAATAGTCAGGCCAAGCTGCCGGTCTCCAGGAGGTTCCCTGCAGGTGAAGGGCGGGCCTACGGGTCCCAAACAAGCAGGCCAAGATACTGGTCTCTGCGAAGTTCCCAATCCCAAATAGACCAGGCCGCACCTCCGGTCTCTGGGAGGTTCCCTATCGGTGAAGGCTGGGCCTACGGGTCCCAAACAGCATTGTCTTTATTTTTGTTCAGTTGTTTTTGTAAAGTTTTGGTCAAATTTTTAATTTCTTGGAAATCTCTTTGAATGTGGTTAATGTGGACCTTGTCCATGTTTGGGAATTCATGGTTTCCATCATTTTCTTATAGACCTCTATTTTCTTTATCTAAGTCTACTCTAGGTTTTCTGAGCAACTGCTTCATTGTGAGTAACACCTCTTTTTTTTTAACCTGATAGATGATTTCTACTCTGATTTCCTCAATAGACTCATACTTTTTTCTATGTCTGCTTATATCATTACAGAAAATTTAAGGATGTGTCTTCTAATTTATTCTATCTTTTTGTTCCCTGGATTTGTCCTGTTTGGAATAAAGAGCTGGGGATGCATTTTGTTTCTGCATCTTGTCATTTTCTATTTTTTAATTTAATTTCCTTTTCTGAGTTGGTGCTTGTAATTTTCTTATAGAGGCTTCCCTAGGGAATTTCTGTTCCTCAGAGACATCTTGAAGGTTTAGGTGGTAATTGGTCTTTCTGTTTATCCTAAGATCCTATCCTCTGAATTTATTAAGGATGAGATTTTATTATGTGTTTGGCTCAGTATACAATCCTTTGGTATTGGATTATCGGATTATGGTGAATCTAGATTATAATCCTAATCATAATTTTGCTGTACAAAGGAGAACAACTGATTACACCAAATACAATATTCTGGATAAATTAGTATAATTAACAATGACAATAGCATCAAACACAGCATAGAATCTGACAGTCTGTGGTAACTATTAATTTGGTACCCTTAAATATGGAAGCAACTTCTACATTTATATAAGAAAATCCAACATAAACAAGCAACTCATACACAATGAATTTTTTCTTAGTAGAGCAATCTTACTCTGCAAGGCTCAAATTTAAGAAGAATAGAAAATAGATAACTGAAAAGAAATGTATTAGATCCAAGATTGAAAGACAGAGGATGGTGGCCCAAGCTTTGGGAAACTGCAAGGGAACAGGAGAGATTAAATTAGCAGAAAGAAAAAAATATCAAAGCAGACCAGAAAGACTGGGAACAATGTTCACTCACTTGAAACTATCATAAAACTGAGAGATCTTTGAGAAAAGAAAGAAGATAAATAAGAATAGTACAAGGATAATGGTAAAGGCCTAAACAGCTTAAAAAACAAAGAAAAAGTGCCAGACAGAAAAAGCAAAATTAAACAAAAGCCAAAAAAAAAACCCAAAGAGAAAAATAATAAAATTATTTTAGTGCTCACAGTTCTGTCCTTGTCCCATCTTCAAATCCCAAAACTGCTGAGCACCTAGCCAGAAAGTTTCTATATGTCCCTCTGTATTCTGCCCACTCCTTAACTTATTTGTCTCTGTGTCATTCTCTCAGTTGCTGTGGTACCCGCAGAAGTAGCCTGTAGCTGTTCCTGATATACTCCTCCTCATCCTTGCACAGCCTTCTCCATTCCACTTCCACTGTCATGTCTCTGTCCTTCTGTACCACTTTTTTCAGTGTAGTGTGGGGTGCTGTGGACCAACTATTTTCTCCTGCCACCATTGGGAGGCAGCTTGTCCCCCTTTGACAGCATCTGCTGTGGGGTGAGCGCCAACCTCTCATTCATTGCTGTGCCACAACACATGGTTGCTTAAATTCTGTCACGCAACTGGCCCTAGCCTAGGAGGGGGCGTGCTGTTCCACTCATTGTCATTGCTGCTGCTGCCTCTATCTGCCACCATAACTCCTAACCTTACAGACTCCCTGCTTTTGCCACCACCTCAGAAGCACCCCAAGCCTGCTTGGTCCCATGTCAGTCTCCTCTCCCACAGAGGGAGTGCCATGGCTATTTAAATCCTATGCATCTGCATTCCCCTCACAGTCTATTCATTGCAGGGCAAGTAGGAAAATCATACTTGTATGACACATGGAAGATTTTTCTATGGTATATTTCTCATTGCCTTTGAGTGTACAGTTACACTGATATTCATATTGAGTAACCAAATGGCTGACAACTAGACAATAAAAATTCGTAAATCTGAGAATTCAGAATATTTTCCTTGGACAAAACAGAAGGACCTAATTCAGTTGTCAATTAATATATCATTAAAATGATTAATAAAATTTGATCATTATGTGATTTTTGGTATATTTCTTAAAGGAACTGAAAGATGGAGTGAAATTTCTATAGCAATGTCTTTACAAAAATTTTCATTGTTTATATTTATAAAAATAAAAGAGAAAAATACTTGATAACAAAGAATAATACACATTTTCAGATAAGTGAATAGGGAAAACTTCCAAATACATGTCTAATTGAATTTTTCTTTTTTAATTTAATAAAAGTTGGTATTATAGTAATGCTTTAGATCAATTATGAACTAATTGCAAAGATAATAAAGCACAATTTTAACCCTTCAATTTAATTTTAATTTTTATATTTTTATAGTATAGAAGTACAAATAGAATAATTACTGGAAGTCTTCTTAAAATAAAAATACAATGAATTAGTGTAAAAATTATAGAGAATGAAGGAATAATATATGCCAAAGGAAACAATGAACCATATAAATTGTCCAATTGTCAAAGAAAAGTCTGTTGAAGTATTTTAAAGGAAAATTATGTACATATCAAATTGCTATAATACTTAAACCCTGTTGGATATATTTAGTAGAGTGACATAACTGTTTATTTCATATCTTCACAAATAACCTTATAATTGAAATTCTAACTCTGCGAATTTGATAAATATCTGATGGTGAACTTTAGATGTAAAATTAATATATATCAGGAAGTATGTAGCTGCTTAAAGTTCTTTTACAGAGTATACAAATTATCTGCAGAAACAGAGATTGCATGCTGACTACAGTCTTCTGCTTTGCAATTCCAAAGTTTCATTCTTGCCAGTATCTGGAATATTTAGCCCCTGAAAAACTGACTTGAATAAATGAAAAAGCAATATGTACTAGAAGTAGTCATGTGTAGGAGTACTGAACATCCCCCCAAAGAAACAATAAAAGGAAAGTCAAATAAAAATTAGAACTAGAGCATTATGGCTATCCAATTACCACTGGATGAAAATTATAAGTCCAGCACCTCACTGAGTAGAGCTAATATAAGCACAATCATCAGAAAAATATGTGGTGGAATGTATTAAGATGACACTTAAGTAAACTATGGGTCACACTATCACAATTTAAAGCACAACGGCATAAATTTAAGATAGCATTGTACATCTATCTAAAAAGGAGATGACCTTGCTTACATAATAAAAGATACTTGAAGTTGTATAGTTAGATTATCTTCAATTATTGGCTATAATTAATTTTTACTTCAGAGAGGAACTTTTTTTCCATGCTTGTGTGGCTCGTTCTGTTTAAAAAATGGTAATAGAGTCAATCAGGTCACAGTGAACTTATGCCTTGGAGGGCTGAGGGTCATTTTGTCTCTTCAGATGATTTTACATCTATTTTCTTTGGTTAATGATGTACTGGTTCTACAAATTAATTCTAAAATGGCAGTCAAATAGCTCTCATTTTCTGTTTCTTGAAGTAAACTGTGCTGTGGAAACAAAACATTATAGTCTCTTACAATACTGTTCAGCTATCAATGAAACCAACAAGTACAGTATTAAGCTTTCCCACTGGAATTAATTAATTATTAACACTTCATTCTTGGGTCTGATCATAAATCATCACTTCTACCAGTGTCTTGATGGTTATGTGTATGTAGTATCTTGATGCTATATATGTATACACAAGGAACCGACAGTTGGAGATGGAAATGTGACATACAAAATCAAATGGCAGTGTATAGGAGGCTGTTATTGGAAAAGAGTTTTGTTCCTTACGAGAATAAAAGATATGGTGGGAAATTTTTTTTTGTACCAGGGATTGAACTCATGACCTCATACTTGTCAGGCAGACGCTTAGGCCACTAAGCTAAATCCCCAGCTGGAAAATATTGATTGAAAAATATTTAGCTAATAGTGGCCTCAGATTCAAGAATAATCTGAAAGGAGAGGAGGGAAAGAGCATGAAAAACACAGAGATGAAATGTATTGTACATGCATTCCACCTTCCCACGATGAATGTATTCATTATGCACTGCAAATATGTGTTAATAAAAATTTAAAACTCCTAACATAACTATGCAAATTAAACAGAGAAATCTAAGGGCCATGACAAGCAAAATGAACCTGCACAAATATGGTAAAAATTAGTACTTATTTTTAAATATTATTAAATATTATTTAATTAAATTAAATATTAATTAAATATTATTTAATTTAAATATTTAATTAAATTAAATTAATTTAATTTAATTTAAATATTTAATTTAAATATTATTTAAATATTAGTAAATATTTTTAAATTGATAAATTTATTGATAAAACATGGATTTTTTACTTCTCTTAGAAACTAGAGAAATAATATGGTGGATATTTCTTATACTACTTTATTTACTGTCTAACACAAGCTATCTCATTTAAAAATCATACAAGTTCTATGTGGAACATACCAGCATCATTAATACTATTTTAGAGTTAAGGAGACTGAAACAGAGAGACAATAGATAGCACTAGGTCACACATTTAATAAATGAAAAAGACAACATTCAAATTCAGAGTATCTATCTCAGAACTAACATTTTTTTAAATTACTTAGTAATTTAAATGTCAAAATTTTCAAGATACAATGTGGTAAACATGTATGCATATAGTGTGTAATGATCAAGTTGAGGTAGTTAACATTTCCATCTCCTTAAACAAATTTTAAATATTTGATTAACAAGTAACAATTTTACAAATTTGTGAGGTACATTATTATATTTAAATTCACTCTTATGATATGTACTTATTAAATCAATACAATTACTGTTTTAGTCTCATCACCACTTTTGGTTTAGAAATCTTAAGATTGTCTCTTCTAATTATTCATAAAATATAATTACTCTGCTGTGCTGAAGAATACCTTAGTGTAACTTTGCTCTGGTTTCTACTATCCAAACTTGCTCTGTCTTCATCACCTCCCATCCTTCTTCCCAAATAGTAGTCCACATTTACATTGACTTTTTTCTAGTATCCACATATAAGAGAGAACATACAGCATTTGTCATTGTCTGATTTATTTCACTTAAAGTAGTGCCTTCTAGGTACATTCATCTTGCTTCAAATTATAGCATTTAATTACTTATAGCAACATATAGCAACATAATATTCCACTGTATATATACAATTTCTTCATACATTAATTCACTGATGAGCACTTAGATTTATTCTATATTTTATCTACTGTAAATGGTGCATCAATAAATATGAGAATACAGTAGTCTTTTTTGTGTGTTGGTATCATTTCTTTTGGGTATGTGTAACCAGAAATAAGATTATTGGACCATATGGCAAATGTGGTTTCAGTTTTTGGAGAAATTTTATATTTTCTCCATAGGGGCTGGATTAACTCATATTCCTGCCAATAGGGTATGAATTCTCTTTTCTTCACATACTCCTATACAAAATAAATGCTATTATGACACACAGATTCATACTTATTTAAGGAAAGATTAAAGCTTTTCCTTTAATATCTAGAAAATATAAATAACAGTTTCATCCCTCTTACTCAATAGAGTAATGGATGTCTTAGCCAGAACAATTACACAAAAGAAATAAAAATCATACAAATAGGAAATCAGAAGTCAAGTTGTTCCTGTTTGTTGATGATTTGATTCTACATATCAAGAAACCTAGACTTGTTGAAAGACTCTTAGAATTGGTAAACTAATTTAGTAAACTAACAGCATACAAAATCAACAAAAAATATATTAATAGTAAATTTTCTGAGAAATAAACTTCAAAGCAATCCTCTTTATAGTACCCACAAAAAACACTTAGGAATTAATATAACTAAGGAAAGGAAAATCTTTTACAATGAAAATTACAAGTCCATGAACAAAAATACTGAAGAAGACACTAAAGGATAGAAATAACTCTCATATTTTTAGATTGCAGGTATAAATATTGCTAAAATGTTCATATTATCCAAAGCAATCAACAGATAGACTGCCCTCATCAAAATCCCAGTATCTTGTTTTATTTTTTTTACAGAAGTAGAAAAGTCTAAGTTTTATATGGAATAAGAGACCCAGAATAGCCAAAGCAATCTTAGGAAAAAACAGATCTGGAGTCCTCAATATTCTCTGACTTCAAAATATGTTACAAACTTATGATAACTAACATAGCAGAGTATTTGCATTAAAGTAGACCTATGCACGAATGGAACCAAATCAAACACCCACAAAGCTTGGCACATTGTGATGACAGTAACTGTCCATTGAATGAATAAAAGTGAAGTGTGGTCAAGCTGAATTTCTGTAAGAATTGAAGAATTTTGTCTGTGAATAAATTAGGCAAACATTAAAATTTCACTTGTTTTGTAATTCTGATTCCATAACCTAATACAATAAAAACAGTATGCCTGTGTCACATGCTTTCAAATTGAAATTTACATAATTGAAATTTTAAATGTAGAATGGATTTTTCATAATGTACAGTCTACCCACACCCTAAATTTCATTAGCTTATAAATCAATAAGTTCAAGATTCAGAGGAGACCATTTTGTTTTTTCCTCTTAGGGCCCTAGAGGGAAATGTCCATTTTTTCCTTTTTACTTCACTCATGGAAAACTCAAAAGTATTCATGCCAGTTTTACATTCCTGCTATAACAATTTACGATAGTATTAGAAAGTACCATCTTCAAAAGCACAATTAGGGACTGGAGCTTTAGCTCAGTGGCATAAGTGCCTGCCTGGCAAGCATGAGTTCACGAGTTCGATCCCTGGTACCAAAAAAATGCACAATTCATTAATTTAAAGTTTCTGTAAATCAGAAATCTGGGCCCAGTGTGGCTTTGTTTTATTTTGTTGTTGTTTTGATTTGTTTTGTTTTGTTTTTGATCCAGATTCACAGGCCAAAATCAAGATATTGGATAAACCTGTTTTTCAGGTTAATCTTCAAGCTCCAGTGAATTTATCCCAGCACTCAGGAAGCCAATGCAAGAGGATTACCTCAAGCTTAAGACAAGTCTGGGGTATATAGTGAGTCCAAGGCCAGTCTGAATTACATAGAGACCCTGTCTCAAATTAAAACAAATGAGTAACCTCTTTCGAACTCATTCAAGTAGTTGATCTAATTTAATCTCATGTATACCCCTCCATATTCTTATAACATTCCCAGTTCTATCTTCTATTTTTTAAGGACTCATAGATGCTACCCGAATAGTCAAATATAGTATGTGTATTCTCAGATCAGCTGCTTAATAACCTTACTTATAAGTGACTTAACAACAGAACCTAGCTTAGTGCTTATCTATAAATCCGGGGTATAGGAAGCTTCAGAGGATATCTTTAGAATTCTGCTTATCGCCGGGGATTTAGCTCAGTGGCTTAAGTGCCTGCCTTGCAAGCCCGAGGTCGTGAGTTCGATCCCCGGTACAAAAAAAAGAATTCTGCTTATCGCGTTGCCCTTTGCCTTACCTGGTTATATATACCTCTCTGCAAGATTTAAACATTTAAATATTAAGTCTCTCTGTTGGGGTTAAATATCACACTGGTAAGTGCACATACTAGAGAGGCCAATTGTTTTGTCAAAATTCCTTCTGTGCCATTCTTTCTGACTGACCCAGAAAACTATATTATCTTTTTATGATTTAATTTCTCTAACTTTTAAGTGATAATGATCATAATTTTTTTTCTGAGATGTAGGTTAAATAACCCATCATAAGATTTGTTAGGATTTTTAACCTGAGCTCATAGTACTGTATTTTATCTATAGTGAATAAATCATAGATATGAATTTTATTTTGATGAATAGATTTCTTTAATGTCACCCATGACTTTTTATTTCTCTTCTTCACTGACTTAAACTTCTAATTTTCTTAGATCCAAGATTTCTTGTAGCCTAGTATTACATATTTTATCTTTTTATTCTCATAACCTAACAAATAATCTAGAATATAATAGGTACTATATGAGCATTGGTTGAAGAAATACATTAATTAATAATTATTTCCAATGAATTCATTCTCTAATACACATAGCTTTGCCATTTTGTATTTATAGACTTAATAGGCATTCACTTTTTTGATATGGCTAGGGAAGTTATGAGATGTGCTGAAACTCATACAGAGAATGAGCACTTGCTTTTGCATGATGTGGCCATTTTTTATTTGCATACTTAATTCTTTCAATTGTATTTTAAAGGCCAAAGTATAGAATAAAAACAGTTCCCTTATGGATAATCAGGAAGGTCAGAGTTGAAGTACTCATGGAGTTAAAACTAATACTGTGAGAAGTGACATGATTATATTAAGAATTCTATTTTCAAGCTTGGAAATGGGAGTCCTCCCAAAAGGTGAGAAATCTATAAATAAAAGAAAAATTGTCACAATAAGAGTCATTTGTTGACTCAATTGCAAAGCCAGTTTATATACATTTAATTAGTGGAGATGATCATACATACTTTAAGGACAGTCATTCACTGGGATGATGGATCAGAGCTTGTCATTTTTTTAAAATTTAGGATATATGTGGTCAAATATATCTATGATATCCTAGGGAAAGTTGGAACCCTTAGGTAGGATTCATTAGGGATTGAACCCCTTTAAGAAGCACAAATTAAATAGCCTCTGAATCTCAGCAAGCAGCTGAGCTGACAGCCTATGTTTTTGAGATCTGCCCCCATGCAGGCAACAGTTTCCTTCTAGTGCAGTTTACCATGCCTACCCAAATTCACTAGTTAGCCCACAAGACCAAATCCTTAACAAGCCCAATATCTGATTGACCACATGTCAACCCTCAAGTGGGGGGAGACAGGACCCTTGATCCATAAAATAAGATTAATTAAGTCCAGATTCAATGTGCACG
>PVJX010052070.1:0-10087 GCA_004027295.1 Dolichotis patagonum | reverse complement strand
CCACAGCCTCTCCAACACTTGTTGTTGGTAGTGTTTTCTATCTTGGTCATTCTTTCTGGAGTGAGATGGAATCTCAGTGTGGTTTTAATTTGCATTTCTCTCATGACTAATGATGATGAACATTTTTTCATGTATTTATTTGCCATTCGTATTTCTTCATCTGAGAACTGTGTATTCATTTCAGATGCCCATTTTTGGAATGGGTCTTTGAATTTTGAGGGTCTGATTTCTTTTAATTCTTTAGAAGTTCTAGACAAAAGTCCTTTGTCTGAGGCGCTGTCCATGAAGATTTTTTCCCAATTTGTGGGTTTTCTTTTCACTCTGCTGGAAACCTCTTTTGACATGCAGAAACTCTTTAATAAGATATGGTCCCAGTTATTGATTCTGGGAAGTATTTCCCGTGCGTTTGATCTTGTTCATGAATTCTCTACCTACCCCTATATCTTCAAGGTTTTTACCTACTTTGTCTTCCAGCAGATTTAGTGTTTCTGTTTTAAGATTCAGATCTTTGATCCATTTAGATTTTAGTTTAGTACATGGTGATAGGTATGGATCTAGTTTTAGTCTTCTGCATATGAATAGCCTATTTTTCTGGCACCATTTGTTGAAAAGACTGTCATTCTTCCAGCAAACATATTTGGCCCTTTTATCAAAGATAAGGTGGTTGAGTGAGTTTGTGGTTGTGGTTGTATCTTCCAATCTATTCCATTGATCTTCAGATCTGTTTTTATTTCAGTACCATGTTGATTTTATTACTGTAGCTTTGTAGTATAATTTGAAATCAGAGATTGTGATGCCTCCTGTCTTGCCTTTGCTGCTTAGAATCACCTTTGCTATTCTAGGTCTCTTCTGGTTCCAGATGAATTTTAGGTTCATTTCTCTAGATCTATGAGGTATGTTAGTGGTATTTTGATTGGGATTGCATTAAATCTGTATAGTAATTTTGGGAGAATGGCCATTTTCACAATGTTTGTTCTTCCTATCCTTGAACAGGGGATGTCTTTCCATTTTCTGAGGTCCTCTTTGATTTCTTTTTTCAGGGTATTATAATTTTTCTTGTATAGCTCCTTTACTTCTTTTGTTAGATTAATTCCTAAGTATTTCATTTTTTTGGATGCTAGTGTGAAGGGTGTGGCTTCTCTTACCTCTCTTTCAGTGTATTTTTTGTTAGTGTATAGGAATGCTATTGATTTTTGAGTATTGACTTTGTATCCAGCTACAGTGCTGAATTTATTTATTATATCTAGGAGTTTTTCAATGGAGTTTTGGGCATCTTCTATGTAAAGTATCATGTCATATGCAAATAATGATAATTTAACTTCCTCTTTTCCTATCTTTACTCCTTTTATTTCTCTCTCTTGTCAAAATGCTCTAGCTAGTATTTCCAGTACTATGTTGAATAGGAGTGGTGAGAGGGGACAACCTTGTCTTGTACCTGATTTTAAGTTAAAGGTTTTAGTTTTTGGCCATTTAATATGATGCTGGCTGTAGGTTTGTCATAGATGGCCTTTATCATATTGAGGTAAAAGCCATCTATTCCAATTCTTTGTAAGGTTCTTATCATGAATGAGTGTTGGACTTTATCAAAAGCTTTTTCTGCATGTATAGAGATGATCATGTGTTTCTTACTTTTGGCTCTATTGATATGGTGAATTACATTTATTGATTTATGTATGTTGAACCATCCCTGCATTCCTGGGATGAATCCCACTGGTCAGGGTTAATAATCTTCTTGATGATTTGCTGCATTCTATTTGCCAAAATTTCATTGAGAATATTTGTATCTATGTTCATTAGGGAGGTTGGCCTATAGTTGTCTTTTTTAGTTGGGTCTTTCTCTGTTTTTGGTACTAGTGTAATATTTGCTTCCAAGAATGACTTAGGAAGAATTGCTTCCCTTTCAATTTCATTGAAGTGTTTGAGGAGTGTTGGAATTAAGTGTTCTTTGTATTTCTTGTAGAATTCTGGAGTGAATCCATCTGGGCCTGGACTCTTCTTTGTTGGCAAGGACTTAATTACATTTTCAATTTCATTAATAGAAATTGGGTTATTCAGCAGTTTTACATCTTCCTGATCCAGCTTGGGTAGTTCATATGTATCTAGGAATCTGTCTATTTCTTCAGTGTCATCAAACCTATGACAGTAGAGGTTTTTGAAATAGGTGTTGATGACCTTCTGTATTTCCACAGAGTCCGTGGTAATTTCACCTTTTTCATTCCTTATTGCATGAATTTGAGCTTTTTCTTTCCTTTTTTTAAATAAGGTTGGCCAGGGGCTTATCAATTTTATTTATTCTTTCAAAGAACCAACTCTTTGATTTATTGATCCTTTGTAGTGTTTTCTTAGTCTCTATTGCATTAATTTCTGCTCTAATTCTTATAATTTCCTCCCTTCTTTTGGCTTTGGGCTTGGCTTGCTCTTCTTTTTCTAGATGTTTGAGTTGTAGTATCAGGTTGTTTATTTGTGTTCGTTCTGTCTTCCTGATGTGGAAACTCAGTGCAATGAATTTTCCTCTGAGGACTGCTTTCATTGCATCCCACAAAATCCGGTAAGTTGTGTTTGTATTTTCATTTGCTTGTAGATATTGTTTAATTTCGTCTTTAATTTCCTCTGTGACCCATTGATTGCCAAGAGTGTATTATTCAGTTTCCATGTGTTTGTGAGTTTTTTGTAGTTGCTTTTATCATTAATTTCTAATTTCATGGCACTATGATCTGATAACATGCATGGGATAATGTCAATTCTTTTGCATTTACTTAAATATGTTCTGTGGTCTAGAATATGGTCTATTTTAGAGAATTTCCCATGTACTGCTGAGAAGAATGTATATTCTGATGTTGTGGCATGGAAAACTCTATATATATCTATCAAGTCCATTTGTTCACAGGTATGATTCAGTTCTGTTATTTCTTTGCTGATTTTCTGTCTAGTTGATCTGTCCCTCTGTGTCAATGGCATGTTAAAATCTCCTGTTATAATTGTGTTATTGCTTATTTCACTTTTCATTTCTGTTAATATTTTCTTTGTATAGCTAGGTACTCTGGAATTTGGTGCATATATATTTAAGATTGTTATCTCTTCCTCCTGATGTTTCCCCCTAACTAGTATGTAGTGACCTTCTTTATCTCTTTGGATCATTCTTGGTGTGAAGTTCACATTATGTCTGCAAACAGTCTGCACAGTCTGCAAACAGGATTGCTACTCCTGCTTTTTTTTGGTTTCCTGTTGCATGAAGTACTGTTTTCCATCCTTTGACTTTCAGTCTATGGGTTTCCTTTTGGCTAAGATGGGTTTCTTGTAGACAGCATATGGTTGGATTTTGCTTCTTGATCCATTCTGCCAGTCTGTTTCTTTTGATAGGTGAGTTGAGGCCATTTGCATTAATGGTTATAACTGTTATATATTAGTATATTGTTGACATGTCATCTTTCTGTTGTTGTATCTTTAGCTTTCCATTCTATTTAAATGTCTACCTTGCTTGGTGGGTTTATCCTATGTGTATCTAGAATATCTTTCAGTATTCCTTGTAGGGTTGGTTTGTGGTCATGAAATTTTTCAGCTGTTCTTTGTTTTGGAAGTATCTTATTTCTCCATCCATTTTGAAGGACAGTTTTGCAGGGTACATCAGTCTGGATTGGAAGTGGTTTTCCTTTAGGATCTGTTCCATGTTCTTCTTCACTTCATTGTTTGTGTTGAGAAGTCTGCCATGATTCTGATAGGTTTTCTTTTATAGGTGATTTGTCTTTTCTCTCTAACAGCTTTTAGTATTCTGTTCTTATGGTGGGTTTCTGGGATGGTGATTATTATGTGTATGGGTGTAGTTTTCTTTTGGTTATGGCTATTTGGAGTTCTATATGCTTCACTGATCCAAATGTCAGTTTCCATTCTCATGTTTCGGAATTTTTCGGCTATTACTTCTGTAAACATTGTCTTGATATCATTTTGGCTGTTCCCTTCTTTTTCATTAATCCCTATTAATCTTATGTTATTTTTCTTTGCATTATCTTGTAGCTGTTGGATTGTTATTTCCTGATTCTTTGTTATTTTTAAAAGATCTTTCCTTTCCTGTTCACTGGCTGCAATCTTGTCCTCAAGGTCTGATATTCTATCTTCAGTCTCAATGAGTTGGTTTTTACAGTTTTCATTAGAATTTTTGATTTCCTGTGTATCTCTTTGAATCTGCTTTATGAATTCTGTTTGTTTCTTATAGCGTTCATTCAGGGATTCTATCTGTTTGCTTTGTTACTCTAATTTTTTAGCTGTGTCTTCACTCAATGTGTTCACTATTTCTTTCACTACTTTTATCATTTCTTCTTTTACCTGGGCAATTATTTCTAATTTGAATTTCTCCATAGTTTCCTGTAGTTGTTTCTTTATTTCAGTTGATATCATTTCAGTTATTTCAGGTGTATGGCTTCTATTTTCTTCTATGTACATGGCTCCCAGGCTTTCTTGGGATGGGCTGGTGATTTGAGCCTGCCTTTTGGTCTTTCCTTTTGTCATTTTTCTTTATTTCTTTGGTTTGAGTGGTGTTCCAAAGCTTCCTCTGGGTGTGTTGCAAATCTCCTCCTGCACCCTCAACTACTGGAGCAGTCTCAGCTCCTCTGCAGTTACTTAGCCCCCTGAATTTAGGGGCAGAAGCAGGTGTGAAGAACTGGGGCCAGAGTAACCCCTGTGGCACAATCCCCTGTCCTAGGGGTGTGGATATGAACTCAGCAGCTTGCAGTGCTGGTTTTACGCTGTCTCCAGGCCATCCAAATTGAGCCCAGAGTCCTTGAGGAAGGTTCCTGCCTCCTGGACTGAAACATGGCCACTGAGCATGGCTGACTGAGGCCCTTCAATTTGCTGGACCCAGTCCAGTGTCCTGGTAGCTCCCCAGCAACTCAAAAGCCAGAATGTAGATCTCCAACTCTCCCCACGTCATGGGAACTCATCCCAGGCAACCTCCACCTCTCTGTAGACTGCAGGCTCTCAATTGAGGTGCAGAAGCTGGGTGTGGATAACTGGGCTTGGCAGAGCCCCGTGGCACAATCCCCTGTCTTAGGGGTGTGGATATGAACTCATCAGCTGGGAGTGCTGGTTGTAAGCTGTCCCCAGGACAGCCCAGTTGAGCCCAGAGTCCTCGAGCAAGGTTCCTGATTCCTGGACTGAAACAAGGCTCCTGAGTGTGGTTGACGGAGGCCCTGCAATCTGCTGGACCCAGTCCAGCATCCCAGTAGCTCCCCAGAAACTCAAAAGCCAGAATTTAGGTCTACAACTTTCCCCAGGTCACTGGAACTCACCTAAGCCACTTCTCTTAATGTTTGAGTTCAGCACTTAAATATTCAGATGCTGCTGTTGCCGCTGGTGTATGTAGCTGTATGCGTGTGTGTGCCTTTGCCTTCACATGCACAGGCTTGAGCTGCTGTGTTAGATAAGAGTGAGTCCCAGGGCAAAGACTTCAGCTTCAGGAGCTCCCTGAATATCTTATTTCAAGACAGAGTGTAAAACATTTATGTGGTATTAACTCTATTTTTTGTCTGGCAGAAATCTTTACCTTGCCTTTAAGCATTGAGGTGTTGATCAGTTTGTGTGTGTGTGTGTGTGTGTGTGTGTGTGTGTGTGTGTGTGTGGTGCTGGTGCCTGTACATGCTAGATAAATCCTCAATCACTGAGCCACATCTAAAGCTGAAAAATTGGGATGTCACACATTGCCTTTGTATTTTTTTCTCAGAGCTAACCTCTGCCTTCAGATAGATCTTCCATCCATGGTTGCCCCCACACCTCAGCCTCCTCTTTTCATAATTTATCTCTATTTCTGTATGCCTTTAAGCACTCTTGGTTCTTCCTGTTTTGAAAACAGAAAAGGAAAAGAAGCAAATTACTAGATTGTTGCCTAGTACTTATTGTCTAGTTTGTTTCCTTATTGCCAAGTCAACAAGAAATATAAAATGCTCTGTTTCAATTTCATCTTCACACCTTCCTTTTTCGTACCCTAAAGAATACACCTTTCATTACTTATGCTTATTTCTTTTAATCATTATTTGATAATTAAATGATTTTTTTCTTTATTCTTTTGCGCCATTACTCTGTAGTATTCTACAACATGGACTGAAAGTCTCCTTAATCCTTTTGTTTTTACATATTGTGACATGCTGATTCTCTAACATATCTGACCTTTTTATTTCAGTGTCCCCAGATTACCACGTGTTGATAGTCATCATTATTTAAGCATTGACTTTTTTCTTCATGCAGCCACTTTCTTTTTCTCTTTCAAAGATTCAGTCACAAAACTGACAGGAAATTGAATTTACTTGTAAATTATTCAAGCAAAGAGACTTAAAAGAATGGAAAGCCTTGGACAGAATTAAGGGGTCACAAAAAGACATGGTATTTGGTAAATAGAAGTGCAGATTGAGCAAACTTAATCTGAAAAACTGAACTCCAAAATGCTCCAAAAATCTGAAAATGATTCAGTACCGACATTGTGTCACCAGATAGATGACATTCAAACTACAATTGCACTAAAAATATTGTATAAAATTACTTTCAGGCTGTGTGTACAAGATGCAATGAAATGTATTTTTGGGTCCTGTCATCAAGACATCTCTTTATGTATATGCAAATATTGCAAAATTCGAGAATTTCTAAAACCTGGAACAGTCTGATCCCAAATATTTAGATAAGAGGTGCTCATCTTGAATTGAGAAATAGTCTGTATCTCAAGGAGAAAAATAAATTTAACTGATAAAAGCCTGATGAAGCTTGAAACTCAGAAGGAGACAACTGTGAAGTGAGGATTGGAATTATGGATGGATGCAGTTATTGTAAAAATGGTTTGGAAGCAAGGAGTAAACAGACTGCCTCTACCTTCAGTTCCAGGTAGGTTCAGCTACCTGTATTCCCCTCCCCTGCTTCCTGTGAGCCAAACTCAGTCCAAAATCGGCTGATAATTGAGACTAATGGAGCAGTCTATCCAGTTTAGTCTCTTTGGGAGCAGAATAGAAAGAGCAGAGACGGACCCTAGACGGGGAACAAAGACAGCCATACAACATCCTGTGCCAATGACAACAAACAAGTTTCTGTTGGATCTCTCATAACAACCCCATCTCTAAGTCAGTTGTGTATTGGCCATTTCCACAAGAATTCTTCCATTCCTTCAAACACAATTTCTAAAAGTAAACACTGTCTCCTTTACCCAAACCTGTTATTGAGCTAGCCTTATATATTAATTCATGCCAATGGCTTGTTTCATAATTTTCTCTAACTTTTGTCTTAGTCCTAGTGTTCTAATTCTCAGGTCATAATTCATTTTTAACTTATTTCCAGAATTTAAACTCATTTCCAGAATTTAAACTCTAATTTGCATCATAATTCTGGAAATTTAATGTCTTATTATGTTTGCAGTGATAGTCTCATATGGTTCTCCTATTACCCCTATCTTTGGGCTTGAAGTTGGACCTAGTGGCTGAAATACTGGTGGTCTGATGAGCACTGGTCTGTCTGGTCTTCCTGGGTCTCTGAAGAGCTGCTATTTTTGGAGCTCCAGCAGCTCCAAAAATCTTTTGGACCTCTTTTGTGAGTTCTCTTTTATGACCTCTCCTGCATGAGTCTTTCTCTATGCTGAGCACCTGTCCTGATACTTTCTTGTGATTATTGTTAATCTAATAACATGTGACTGTGTTTGCTAGACTAGAGTTTCTTTTTGAACATCGATACAGATCTGTACTTCTTTTTGCCTGCCTCATTTCTGCAGATGAATGACATTCTGGATGCTGGTTCATTCAAACTGGAGGAGACCATGGGGTTGTTCCAAGTTTATATGATGACAGTGATTTATACTATAATAGGTGTTACTCTCAGAAGTTTTTAAAATTTATTTTTGTGATCTAAAAAACTAGCCTAAATGGAAATGTATAAGAAAATGTAAGTGTATTGAAATGAAATAAAATTCACTTATACTTAACATGCTAATATTCAGACACTAATAATGGGAGAATTTCTAACTACATCAAATATATGTAGATGCACATATATAATTTAATAAATATAGCATTTAATATGAACATGTATATAATGTTTATATATTTCCTGTGTCTTTAGAAAATAATATATGCATATATAAAATGTATTCATGAATCTATAGAAGGATGATGTATGTAAAGAAATATGTTACTTGATTAGATATATGGTACATAGTTTTAAAATAAAGTTCATTTTTTAAACTTGATTATTTTTCATGTGTATATACTTCTGGGAAACTGCCTACATAATATTGTGTGTAAACACACTTTGTAGTACATCTAATCACTCACTTTGTAGAATGCTTTATTGCTTCCAGTTTTTCCTACAGTGCTGTCTTTGTAGAGCATCAGATTTTTTCCCCATTTCAATGTGGAATTACTCAGTCAAACAGAATTAAATTTACTAAAAGGCTCTTGGTATATACAGCCAAGTTGTCATTTAAACAAAATGAACCAGTGTGCTTCTTTGCTAGAAATGTTTGTGCACATGTCCCAATACCATGTTTTTGCTGTCCCCATTTTACAGTGGATAATTTTACATTTTACAAGTAAGTCAATTTCAAGGCCAACATCTCCTCAGCTTTAAAATGATGCTTCTATTTGATTCACCAAGATGAATAGGAAACATTTAGCTCATTCTGTGTCTTAGAACAAAATGGAGGGCACTGTTTTACTGGTCTTGCCTCAAGCTTATTTTCCACGGTGTGTGTTTTATCTGCTAACTGCACTAATAAGAACTCAGGGAGATTTGTACTTACCTCTGAGAAAGATAGTGCTAGCTACCTAGGAATCTCTTCCCAGATGCATGCACAGGAGCGCACAGAAGTTAGTGGTTTGTACTGGGGTTAGAAATTGCAATTGGAGGTCACATTTGACAAAAGAATTTGTCTTACAAAATGTGACACTAGTAAAATCTTCTATTAGTTTTTTATATTATAAAACATTTGAAGGTACAGAAGAAAGAATTTTAATTTATTTTTGTAGTTTTTAAATGACAATGTTGATTTTTCTTCCCTACACAAGTTCTTTTTTGATAAAAGTGGTTCTTGTTGATTTAAATGTACAGAAAATGTACTGTGTATAATTCTGAGGTATGTTTCTTAGTTTTAAGAACTGTAGTGTGAAATGCTTCAAAGTGCATTCCAAAAGGTATATAAATGATGTTCTGTTTTGGGAATTATCTCAGTAACCTTATTGCTAATGGTGGCCATAAAAAAGGAAAGTTACTCATTTCAGTTTGTTCTATGAAGTTTTACTTTCATTTATCAGCCATTCTGTCTGCAAGCAGAAGATCTTAAAGATATACATATATATACACACACACACACACACACACACACACATATGTGCACACACACACACACATATAGATAACTTATCTCATTGTATTGGAGACAATGAATCCTTCGTGTGAGAGTTTATAGTGTAAATTGCATTGCCTCTGTGACAAATGAAGGGTATGACAAAGTTATAAATATTTATCTTAGTCTAAATAAAAGCTCAAAGATACTCTCCTTGTGTTAGTTTCCATTTTTTCCTGTCATTAGCTTTGTATTCCTTCTTGTCAATTTCACACTGGGAAAGTATGCAATAAATAAAGGTTTTCCAGCACCCTCTCTCCCTCAAAACAAAAAATAGAAAAGAAAAAAGTAATAAAAGATAAAATGAGTTAAAAGTGTTTAAATCAAACTTTTATCTCTGCACTTTGATATTAAAAAGTTTTGCCAGCTAAAGACCCAAACTATGAATCTAATCAGAAGCTTCTTTTGTAAAATCATTTTTTATTTTCTTTTAGTAGCATTTGCTGATTTTCAGAGGTAAATGAAAAATTCCTCTTATTTGTGTTTAGGAGATCTACTTTATTTTGAGCAGATTCTGGAAAGAGTCTGTTGGGAGCCAGTCCTAATGGGCATGCGCGCAAGATGGCGCCCGCACTCCGCCTATACCGCTCCCCCGCCCATCGTGTGCCCAAGATGGCGCCTACATCCTGCTTCCGGGTTCTTGCTCAGGTTGCAACCAGCACCAAATATGGCTACACACAATCTGCCCCGCGCTAATGGCCAATAGCTCGCCTCCACGTAGAA
>PVJX010052069.1:0-10086 GCA_004027295.1 Dolichotis patagonum | reverse complement strand
AAAAAAAAGTAACTTGAGGCTTCAGGATAGGAACTCTTTGGTAACTCAAGGGCTTCATGTAGAAATGGTCACATTTTTTAGAACAGAATGAACACACACCTGTTTCACAGAGGCAGGATTGACTGGATCACCAAAGAGAGCTTTCCGAGAACTGCATCTTCCATCCTGAAGCAAGCCAGTCCTGGGCATCATGTGTGTCCTGATGACTAGACAGTGTCTTGGTGATTACAATAGTCAGCAGGGAACTGAGCGAGGCAATTTTTGAAGTCCCCTCCAGTACTAGGAATTCTTGACCTCTGTTAGCTCCCATGTAAGTATTCCATTATAGACCTAGAGCACACCACTGAAATATGAGCCCAATGGACTTAAAGGAAATTCTCAGAGGTCATCCCTGTGCTGGGGAGTGGGAAGCCCTGCATCACCACACAGGCAATGGGCTGGCCTTTTGATGCCCGCCTTTGTAGGCACAGAGATGCTATGTTCTTAAGTGATAAGATTTTCCCCCACAGTGCAGTCCAAATTTGAATGTAAAGGGTTTTTTCCATAAAGATTCCTAAACAACTTATCTTATTGTGAAATGGCAAAAAGTAGAAATAGAAGTGATTCATGTTCCTCACTGTATATTTATCTACTCAATATGTAATTACTGAGTGCCTAAAATTTATACAAGATTATGTTCAATGGAAAAGGGAGTTAAAACTATAAACAAGGAAAAATGGTTGCCCTCAAACTTGCAAATAACTATGATTGTTATCTTTTATTAGGCGCATCTCAATACAGATTAGTCATTGTGACAGCTATCTTATGTTACTACCTTACTTACACTCACAAAAGCACTTTTAAGTAATTATATTTATTATTCCCATTTTTCACATAATTAAACTGTAATTCAGAGACATGTTGTGTTGCCTAGGATCATGGAGCCAGATATGGAATTATTCAGACCACATCATTCTAATTTCAAGATTCACACTGATACACTGTTACTCCTCTACACTACAGTAAAATATGCAATGTGCTAAGTGACACTAGAAATAATTCAAAAAATTGTTCAACTTCAGAAGAGGAAAAGCAAATGAATGAAATGGATATTAGTTGTCTGATACAAGAGTGCTTATAATATTTGTGACAACTTTTAAACTTGTCCTCATGCTTGTGACACTGAGGTGGATGTCATGGCTTCTGTCTGGATGCCCCCCCCCCCGTCTCATGCAGTCATAGGCGGGACTTTTTTCAGAGGTAGCTGAATCTAGAGTCTGTGATTGGTTCATGATGCAGTGCTAGGATTAAGGGTGCTAGGATTCAGGATGGGTGATTACTATATCAGTCCACCGACTGGCTTGATACCACCCTGACCCTGGTAGATTGGATATAGTAGAAGAGGCAGAGTGTGTGGAATTGCTTCTTGCTCACTTTGCTCCCTTCAGGCCACTAGCTTTTACCCCTCTGTTATGTGCCACCCTGCCTTGGAGCCAGCAGAGTACAGACTGAAACCTCCACATACTGTGAACTAAAAGAAACCTTTTGTTCTTTGACTCTGGGTGTTGGGCATTTTGTCTCAGCAATGAGAGAAAAGTAATTGAGCCAGTGGGTCTATGTGAATGATTTTTACTGAAAGTGATGATTCTGGATAGAACATTCTCTTCAAATATTGCGTGGAGTAGCAGGAAGCATAGGAACTTGGCAGGCTGAAATAACATAACCTGTCCCCCTTCCCACTTTCTTAAATATGAGTTGGTTGGGGGAAAAAGGTTGAATAGATGTCCTTTGCGAGTTATGTCTGCTCATGAAAAGGTTTTCATGGGACTCTGGTAGCCTTTCCCGTATTTAATATATGAGCTCGTTAGAAGGACAGAGTGAAGTGCTCAGCAGCAAAGGGCATTGATTGGACTGGCCTTGCGTATTCACGCCCTCACTCAGAGGCCAGGTCTGGGCTGTCTAACAGTTTTGATCATGCTTTTCCACACATTCAACAAACAATAGAAAGCTCATGATTAAACACCCTGTCTCCTTCAAGCTTCTTATACTTCTTCCAATCAGATTGGGTGACAGCAACCAAGAATAGGAAGGCATTTTCCTGTAGCTCTCCCAGCATTATCAGGCTCAGGTCTATGTAAAAATCTCTCTCTCTCTCCTTTTTCTATCACATCATGTGTTTCTGAATATTGCATCCATGTAGCACCAATTTAATACTCCACGAGACACTGTAACACACAAATGAAATATATAAATACATAAATGAATGAAAGAATGACTGGCTTCCTTCCCTCACTCGAATGGCTTCTAACCCCAGGAATTCCTTGACACTTTCTTGTGCATTTACTGACAAAATTTAATTTTCATTTCACTCCTTTCTGAGAATAGCTCCCAGATCTTTCTCCCATTTTTTAAATTTTAAAACAAGAAAAGAATAAAAATGAGGGTACAGAATTTCAAAACAAAATAATAGGAGATAAACAATGGTTAATATATTGTGTGTTGTTATCTTCAAAGTAGTTGTTCAGATTATAAGATACAGACATGAAAAAATGATCAGACAATGGAAGCATAAACCATTCTTTTTGATGAACAGAGATTAGTAGTAAAATTATATATATATATATATATATATATATATATATAATCTTTTCCCTTGTTTCTTTTCTCCTTTCTGCTATCCTAGTCATTCTTTCCTTTTGAGTAGTTTATTTCTCTTTCACTTTCACAATATCTACTGTACATTTGGATCTTATTTACTCTTTCAGTTTTTTTCTTGTCTCATTTTTGTTTTATAGTGTCCAGAACAATTTGGGTCAACTCTGGGCAACTAGAAATTGGGTTGTAGGCATTTATGTGAAAAGACTTTGTAAAAGTGGACCAAAAAGAAAGCCAGGCAGAAAAGGAAGGTAGGAAGGGAGAAAGAGAAGAGGGGTGGGAGAGAGAAAGAGACAGAGACAAAGAGAGATAGAGAGAAAAAGAGAGAGAAAGGAAGGAAGGAAGGCAGGAGGCAAGGAGCTGGTCCTGGTCTTTCTTACCTGGAACTTCATCCCTCATTAGTAAACTGGACTCCTGACTCAAGGTGTAAACCCATCACCTGTGTCAGCTAAGCTTGATGGCTGACTCCTTTGCCTCAGGATCCGCCAGGATGGGTGCAGCAGTGGCTGGGTGGGGGTGGGGGTGTGGCCTTGGGTGCTGTCTGCACCCTTGCCCCTACCTCTCCCGCACTGTTCTGCTCTGTGTTCTGGCTGCCTCCAACAAAGCAGCTTTGCTCCACTGCACCCCGCCGTCAGGTGCACACTTAATCCGGAAAACTCCTCCTTTAAGGTGCGGGTGTCAGTTCTCTGTCCTCGGTGGGAAATCTGACTGCTATACCAGCAGCACCCCTCAAAGTACAGCTGTGAGCTCCATGAGCTGGGAGAATCAGTCGGTGTTGGTGGAGTTCGTCTTTCTGGCCTACCCCTCCCGCCCGGAGCTGCGTGTCCTGTGCTTCTCCGGCCTCAGCCTGGTTTATGCGCTGATCGTTGCCGGGAATGTGCTCATCGTGGTGTCCATCCAGACCGAAGCCCGCCTGCACACGCCCATGTACTACCTGCTGGGCAGCCTCTCGGGGATTGAGCTGTGCTACACAGCGGCCGTGGTGCCGCATATGCTGACCAATACCCTGCGGTCCCAGCCCAGCATCTCCCTCCCAGCCTGTGCCATTCAGATGGTTTGCTTCATTGGCCTGGGCAGTGCAGACTGCTGGCTCCTGGCCGCCATGGCCTATGACCGGTATGCTGCCATCTGTCACCCCCTGCGGTACCCTCTCATCATGACGGCGGCTGTCTGTGTCCGCCTGGTGGTGGCATCTGGCATCCTTGGCTTTTGGCTGTCCTCACAGCTGGTGGCCTTCATCTTTTCTCTGCCATTCTGCCACGCCTGGGTTATCCAGCACTTCTTCTGTGACGTGCCTCCAGTCCTGCAGCTCGTCTGTGCCGGCGGCCGCGTCCACGAGCGGTCAGTGCTGGTGGCAGCCACGCTGGCCATCGCCGTGCCTTTCTTCCTCATCGCCGCCTCCTATGCCTTCATAGCAGCCGCGGTGCGCAGGGTTCGGTCAGCAGCTGGGCGCCACAGAGCCCTCTCCACCTGCTCCTCGCATCTCGCCGCGGTGCTGCTGCAGTATGGCTGCTGCGCGTTCATGTACCTGCGCCCCAGCCCCAGCTACCACGCCCGGCAAGATCAGCTCATCTCCCTGGTGTACACGCTGGGAACCCCGCTGCTCAACCCCCTCATCTACACCCTGAGGAACAGCGAGATGGAACGGGCCTTAGGGAGAGTTCTAGCCAGGAGCTGCCGCTCCTGCAACCCGAGGAGGCCGCCGCCTCGCAGGCTGGGGTTTGGTGACAACCAGCGCGCCTCCCTGTGCAGCAAGGGAATCTCTCAACTGATGCTCAAATGAAGCTTAAAAAACAGCATAAGTTATAAAATATTGTTTATGGGTAAACAATATGCAGCAAAGGTCTTTGAAACGCTCCTACCATCTCTACCCGGTAACTTCTCTCCAAGGAAAGACAGCAGTAAATGAGCATGAAGTAACACTGAATGGCAAGTACAAGGCCCTTGCAGCTGTGAGCTGGAAAATGAGCAGCTTGGTGATTAGGTGTTAACTTTATGGGAAATTCGACAAAGTGATTCTCTGCCGCCGCTGTGGGCCAGGAAGCAAGGTAGTCCAGGCCAGCAATTGCAGGGAGCTGCTGCCTCTCCTGGACCTGGAAGAGATTAGGGACAGACTTATCCGGGGCCACGGAGAGCTGGACATGCAGGGGAACCAGCGGGAAGAGCTGTGGTTTCTGGGGAGAAAGCAGCTACTGAGGAAGCAAGGCCATGCAGAAATGGCGGGGAGGCAGATACCGTGCCCCTCTGCTCCCACCTGCCCAGTCCTGCCCTGGCTCCCGTGGGCCAAACCCACCTGAAGAGACAGGACCAAGGGCCCTGGGGACTCTCTCCACTGCGGTCATCCTCTGGGGGGACAGTGGGACACAGATAGGGATCAACAGAGAACAGCCAGGATGAAGTGGTTTGTTATAGTACTGAGCAATAATGAAAAGACGCAGGAGCCGACTGCTTCACAGTGAAGTGCTGGTGGAGCAGTTTCAGTAGGAAGGGGTATGGGAGGGCTCCGCGTTAAATTCCTGCTTTGAAGTACTAGCTATAGGTGATGTTTAGGTCCAACTAAGTGCTTACTGTGTGCTGTGTGCCAGAAAAATATACATATATACACATACACATATATAGTATGTTTTAGCATCTACATATGTATTGTACACATATACATATACATTATTTGTATATACATATATATTATATATTGTACTTACATATTATACATACACATATATACATGTATACAATATACATATATACACATACATATATACATTATACAAGTGATAAAGTACAGGAATATCTGTTTTCTATCAATCTTCAAAAAGCCCTTTTTTTTGTCTTTTTGAGACAAGGTGTCACTATGCAGTTCAGGCTGGCTTTGAGCTCACTTCATAGCCCAGGCTGGTCTCGAACTCGCAATGATCCTCTTGCCTCAGTCTCCCTGGCGCTGGGGTTGCAGGCGCACACCACCACACCCGGCTGCCCACTTTTTTTATACAAAGAGAAGAACTTCTTGGAGGAGGAATCCAGAGAGCGGAGCCAGTGTCTTCCAGGGACTGGATTAGGAGCTGAGTCCTGGGAAGCATCTTGGGCTGTGATGAAGGTGTAGTGGACACCGCCATGGTAGGGAATTCGCCGCTGCTGTGGACTTGCACTCCTGCCTTTTGGAGTGGACCGTCTGTCTGCTGTGGTCTGAGTGAGGAGCTAATTCCGAGATAATTACGAGCTGCTGGACTTCGAGCCCGGATGATGTCTTGTCACTGATACTTGTTTGATGCCACAATGTGTGCTTTATTGCAGTGCCCCACATGTTTTAACAAACAAATGTACATTCTGTCGGCGTTGAAGGAAATCTGTAAGCTTAAGTCAGCTGACAGTACCTTTTTACTCTTTGATATCTTTGCATATTTTTGTTTACTTGTACTATCTTTGTATTTTGTTTACTTGTACTATCAGTACTATCAGTTACTGATGAAAGTGGACACAATGATGATTTGGATTTTTCTGTCTCCTGTTGATGATTTTTTGTTTTCTATGTTTGAAGCTATGCTCTTATATGTACACATGTTTAGCATTGTCATAGCTCATCAATAAATTAACCACTGTGCCATTAAGTGACACTCTTTATTGCCAAAATATCCCTGGTTTACAATTTTACTTTGGCTGATGTTAATATTTATATTTTTTCTATAAGAATTTACAGGTTATTTACTGTCTTTCTTGTGATTTCTTCATACACACACACACATACACACAATGTGGGTTTTATAAAAAACGCATAACCCGTCCTTTTTTAAAAATTAAGTATGTTTGGGATATAGACATACTATCTTTCCATGTGTTTTTTGTAGTGACACTTCTTTTTTAATCTCTTTTGATTATTCTCTTCCAACTTCTTGTTGGAGTTTTAAAGCACTATTATCTTCTTTATAGGCTTTCTAGTTATATTTTTTGAATTATATTTCGTTTCACAGCTTCTCATAAATTATAATGCTACTATAGTAAATATGCTGTGAACTTTCAAAACCATAATTCTGTTTATAGCCCTTCCATATTTATGTGATTATTGTACCATATTTTACATATAAATTCCATCATAAGGTTTTATTTTAAACACCTACTAGTTTTTAAAAAAATTAGAAGTAATATTTTTTCATTTTAAATTTTAGTTTAAAAATATTTTTACTGGATGTAGAATTCTAAAAATGCTTTAAAAATTGCCATTCCATTGTCTACTGGCTTGTGATGAGAAATCATTTATCTTCTTGTGATTTTTCTTCATCCATGAATATAAAACATTTTGTCTCTATTTTTGCATTCCAACCATATCGTGAGGATGAACCTAAATAAGGAGTAGGTTTATTGTATTTAATAAGACATTATAAAATATGTTTATAAATACCAACGTTCCCAAATTCTCACTCCATTACAGCATCAACTCAAGTCCAATATCTCATCTAAGTATCAGCTCAAATTCCTAAAGCTCATTATGTAAAGCACATAAATCAAGATCGATCTGAAACTGAGTAGGAACTATCCTGGGACAGGATTGCTCTCCATATTTGGACCTGAAGAGCTAATAAATGAAGCATCTGCTCCCAAAATACAGCCATAGGACAGTCATAGGTAATTGTTATGGACATTCCTACTCCAAAAAAGAGAAATTAGAAAGAAAAAGTACTCCAAAGAAAAACTGAAATCAAACAAGGCAAACTCCCTTAGTTTTTTAAGACCAGAGAATAATCTCTGGAGGGCATAGCTCTGCCCGTGGACTGTCAGGTCAGGCTGTGGCCCAAGATTCCACACCCAGGGGTCCAAACAGTCCCTGTTTAGGCCCTGGCTCTGTCTCCATGGTCATACATTTTTTTTCTCCATGAAAGGAAGAATATTTTTTCACCTGTGTCATTTTATCAGGCTTTTTCTTGATTGGAGAATTTGGGGAGTCTGATAGCTTCCCTTCATTTCTGTCTCTTTCAGTATAAGTAGTCAAAGCTTCTACTGATACTACTTTCTCAAAAGCCTTGTGGGTTTCCCATGTATGTTGTAGTGATTTACCCCATTAGCCCGGGGATTCTCTACAAATCATTCCTGAATAATCTCAACTCTGTGGCTTCCACTGAGAAGGCTGAGGGAGTCACACAGCCCAATGCCCACACAGCCCTCTATGTGTATGAATACCTGCATATTTTTGTTTTTCCCAAAGCACTAGCAAAGTGTAGTCAGCCACATCTTTAGGTTTCCTCTTGAGCACACCTTCTTGGCAATGCATCTTCTGAGTTTAGCATCTTTTGCAATCCGAATAGGCCAGAAATTTCCCAAGGTGTCAAGTCCTGGTTCCTTTTGGTTTAGCAGTTCTTCCCAGAGTCAAAAACAAGGGAGTTCTCAGAAATCTGGGAGGCAGAGGAAGAACCAGAAGGGTGGTGATGATGGGTGGTGACATTGATGACTGAGATGATTGATGATGATGGTGGTGATGGGGTTGATGACAGTAGTGACAGAGAGCTGGCAGTCATGGAAACTACTGATGATAGTGAAAATGATGACTATAGAGACTCAATGGTAGTGGTAATCACAGTAATGATTGTAATCACAGTAATGACAATGTTGATGATAGCTAATCCCTACTGACAGCTTACATGGTTTGATGGATTTGTATTATTAGCAACATTTTGGGAAGGTGATACCATTACTACATACGGTTTATAGGTAAGGAGACTGACACACAGAAAGGGGAAGGGATTAATTATCCAAGGTGACAGAATGAGCATGAGCACAGCCAGAGATCAAGCCCAGGCAGTGTGGTACCTGCACCCCACATCTCACCATGTCTGTCTTATCATGTTCCCCACTGCTCTTCACAGAGCGCAAGGAGGCTGTGCCGCTTGAGGCTCCAAGCAAAGGGGAGCAGCAGAAGTTGACATGAAAGGCGGCAAAGTCAAGGATGCTGGGGGATTTATAGGCCACACAAACGACTTTGACTTTGTTCTAAGCAGGATGCGAAGCCCCCGAAGGATTTGAACAGAAGAGCAGCACTATCAAGCCTGCATTTTAAATGAGTAACTTTTCCCACATAGGAGAAGAGCTATTTTAGAGGAGTGCTTCAGGACTCTTAAGCATCTACTGTAGCAATGTAGACAAGCAATAGTATTTTGGATGCATTTTAAATGTAAAGCCAATAAAATTTCATGCAGACTGTATTCAGGGTGGAAGTACATGGAAGTGGTGGGCAATTTTTTTGCCCTAATTTTTTCCACATGTTTATTTTTTTTTTCCTAATGAAGTGGGCTAATGAGAGCCACTTACTAAGAAAAGAAAAACAAAACAAAACAAAATAAGTAAATATGATGGAGAAAATTAAGAGTTAGGTTTTGGTTATGTTGCAAAAATATCTTCTGGTTGTCTAAATCAGGATTTATAGTTGCAGACATGAATTTATAAATTGCCAGCATATAGAAGGCACTCAAGCTTTCTGTCAGACAGTTAGTGAACTAGCACTGTATTTGGGTCCTCCTAACTGAGTAGATATTCATTTCTCTTATCACCAAGAGGGGGATGGGTAACTCTGTGGGATGAAGGACGTTAATCTGTTTCACTACAGCACACGTTTGATGATTTGTTTGTTTACCATAAGGTTGTATACTTTATTTTAAGAATCAACAACAATGACAATGACAACCACACCAACCACCACCACTGCAAAAAACCACAAACTTGCTTCCCCTCAATTTCATTCTTTTTTCTCCTACCTGGATTCTCATTTTTATCTTAACACTCCAATTTTGATGTGCCTCAGTGAATCATTGGTCCTTTTTCTTTCTGTTTTTATAGACACCCTTAAAGAAATCTCATATGATCCCCAAAACGACTCACTTTTGATTTGATTTACATTTATTTATTTATTTATTTATTTATTTTTATGCCTTTTTTGGAGACAGGGTCTTACTATGCAGTTCAGGCTGGTCTCAAGCTCACTTTGTAGCCCAGGCTGGCTTCAAACTCACAATGATCCTCCTGCCTCAGCCTCCTGAGTGCTGAGATTACAGGGGTGCACCACCATGCCTAGCCTCATTTTTGATTTTAAAGTTCCAAAGTGACTGAATTGGGCTCATTGGTTGAAAGATACTGTGACTAGTATGGCAGAGTAAAAGCCCGTGGCTTGTCAGAGCCTTGTCAGGGCCAGGAATTGAGACAACTAGAAGACAACTACTTAGCAAGGAGAGAGAGAGAGAGAGAGAGAGAGAGAGAGAGATACAGAAATTGCTGACAGGAGCACTAAAATTAGTGGAGAAAGAGGAGACACTGGAGACAAAAGAATGCAGCAGGCTGGAGCACTGAGCTTGGCTCCTGGAGAGAGGATCCTGAGTCCAGAAGCTAGGAGAGGGCGTCAGCCCCAGTGATAAAGAGAGTAGGAGTGTTTCCCCAGGAGAAACCCACAGTTATAAGCTGCAAGTAGACAGTGGG